>PVKE010019423.1:0-28496 GCA_004027555.1 Craseonycteris thonglongyai | reverse complement strand
TGCAAATGTATGTAATGGCATCTATTATATGTTAATCATGTTTTCCTTTAATTTGCTAATAGTTAATAGCACTGGTAATTTTCTAAGCACTTGTTCTTGGTTAAAATTGCATTTTAAAAATGCAATTCCTTGGGAAAGCCGGGATGGCTCAGTGGGTTAGGCGCTTACTTTGCAGCCCCGGGGACCGAGGATCGAATCCCAGCCCTGGCCGTGCGGACCCATAGGCTGAGCTGGGGAGTGCCCCCAGTTCAGTTCTCACCGGGGTGAGACCCTGGCCCAGTTCCTGCCCTGTGCAGCCCCGCCCACCTGTGGAATGAAACTATGTAGAAAAACCTATGATGTGCAACTATGGAGACTGTTCTGGGCCCTCCCCCTTCTCTCTGTCTCTCTCTCTCTGTCAAAAACAATAAATAAATCTTAAAAAAAAAAAAAAAAAAAAAAATGCAATTCCAGATTGTATTTACTAGTATTTCATTTTGGTTTATGACCTGGGTTTTTTAGGTATTTTACTTACATTGTTTATCAACTGTTAACATCCATCTATTAAAACTCATGAATATTATAATGTGTAATGTATAAATGTAAGTCAGTCATTTATTAATCTCATAAATGTTTTTGGAGAAATAGGGTAAGAGGTGCAGTCTAGTGAGATGAATAGTATTAACATCATTTAGGACTCAGGGACCTAGATTCGGCCTGTATTTGTCATTAAGTTGTTAGATAAAATCCTAAACAGGATGTACCCATCTTGGTTTCAAATTAAAAATTTTTTAAACGGGTCACAGGGACAACCAAATGTCAAAGTGCTGGGCAGTGTTTACTACTGCAAAATTGTAAGACTTGACTAAATCACAAGTCAGGTACTGTAAATTGAAATGTACTCGTGAATGAAGATACAATATAAACACATTACAATCTCCAAAGCCATGTAAAACCCGAAGGCATTAAAATTTATTAAATGATGCAATAACAACAGAATTCTTTATTTACAATAGCATTATTTAACATCAAATAAGCAAAGAGCATCAGCAAAGCAATATTAACTTGCATAAATGTATTTAAAATTTCTCTCAATATATCTACCTTTGCATAAACTGCTCACACTAGAAATACAAACATCAATGCAGGTGAACAAAGTGATGTTCAGAGTCAACTCCATTTTGAAAATAAATCACAACCTGAAACACTGTAAGCTTTTCTCCTGAAGAACCATAGTTAATATATTGCTTAATTTTACCCTTGTATAATCTTTTCATATACACACATCTCAGATGCAACTTCATGAGGAAACTGTACAAATAAAACTCACAAATGACAAAGGAAAAAAATGACAGTTAAATGTTTGAAGAAATGTATCATCATCACTGTTCAACAACATAAAGGTTAAGTGATGATGCACTTATTCAAAAATTGTACACAAGTCACTATACAAATATAATACATTGGACAGCTATGTAGGAATATACAAGACTTAAAAACAGATCTAAGGCATTATGCTAGATTTTAGCATTTTGAGGTTCTTGCACATAGCTTTTTACCTGTAGTAAGAAACTTAAAAGATTTTGTTTTAGTCTATAAAGAAACACCAGGGAGAAAATTCTAATTAAAATTGAAGCCACTACAGTAATTTTCTTTTGTGCAGAGAATGCTTTGCTCTTCGGCAGCATACTACCATACAAATACTAGAAAATTTTAAATTCACACCAACAATTAATGGCTTAAGTTGCATTTCAAAATTGATTGTGTATCTTTGGGTTCTACAAGTGGATCTGTGCCACCCGTTTCATGTGTTAAGCCCATGTGAACTCCATTTTTGAATACAGATTAAAAATTGCATTATATAAACTGTGACGACATTGCTTTCAATTAGTACAGGCCATACGAGATACACGTGGGAGGGGGCATTTTAGTCTTTGAGTCAAATGAATTCGTTGTAATAAAACAGCTCACTTCACTTTTTCAACTTACCACATTATGGGAACACTTATATGAGTCTTACAGCCAAGTTAAATGCAGGTATAACTTTTCACATTATGTGTTTTTCACATTTAGTAATATAAGTAAAACACTGATTCTTTGTTCTATGAAACAAAAACCCAGGACACAGTCTAACAGATTCACTGTGCACGACATGAGGAATACTGATAATGAAGGGGACTGATTTGGCTTTTGCTTCTACAGTGATCAATATGATCAGAAAGGATTCCTTCACTTACTTTTCTTCTCTTAATTAGATGTAAAGCAAAACCCATCACCTGCTCTGAGCCCTAAGAGAATTTATCATCTCTTTTCCTTCAAAACAATCACGATCATGAACTATTTGAAAGGATCAGCATCACAGGTTTGCAGAGTTGTCAGACTGGGTGTTGACATTTAAACACAGTGGGCGATGGATAAACAATATGTGTAAAGGACACACAGATATTTCTCGGACAGTGTTATGGTGAAGAGACTTGAACATCAAAACAACAAATCCAGTTTAAACTCCATTTCTCTTTTGTGCTGTGTGAAGTTACAGTCATTCTGAGCCACCTATTTCTAAAAAGCAACTTAAAACGGGTCACGTGGTGCACTGTGTATGACGTAAGCCTCACCACACCAATGGGGTCATGGGAGTTCCAGGCCAACCTCTGCTTGCTTTGCCCATCACAGTTGGGCAACCCAGTGGTTTGGTTGAGAAAAGGAGACCCTTCCCAAGGAGGGCATGTGAGCTGGTGGCCGCCCAGAGTGTTATTCCTTGGCCACCTCCCTGTAGCGAGGGCCCTCCCAAGAGGAAAAGAGTATCGAAATGCAAATTTCCAGAACATTTCTTTAGTATGGAGTTAACACCTTCAGACTGTCTACTTACCATTGATCTTTGGGCCATCTCTCTCTCTCTCTATAACCCATAATCTCCACATAGAGGGAGAGACATAAATATAAATAGGGGTAAGCTTGTCCATTTTTCACCCCGCCGCAAGTAAGCAATCAGTCCAATTTCAAGGAAAAACCTCTCTATTCCTAAAAAGCCTGGCTAGTGAGTTATAAAATGCGTTGCTTTTTAGACATCAAAAAAGACACCATTCTGAAATTTAGGTAAGAAAGTATGTGTATCAGGGGTTGGGGGAGAAATAGCTCAAAAAAGGCCATCAGTTTCTTGGTACTGCAGTTGTCCGAAACTGACACCAATTAATAAAAGATTATTCCCCTACCAGAGTGGGCAAGAAAAACAACCATAAAAGTGGCCTGCTTTGTAACATGTAGTCTTTCTAAGGTTCATTAAGAAAGAATATAAACATATAAAAATCAAGAACTGGTTCCTACAGTGGCTGCATTATCATATAGATTAGATAAATGATTTATAAGCAGAATCACAAGATTTAGAAAATAAAGTCTTAAGTCTACAAATTAGGTCTAATCAAGGCATTGATATCCTTTACAAAAAACACCTGTAGGAGACATTGCTATGAAGATATACCTAATTTAATACTGAAGTACCTCATTTTTGAGTCAATTCCACAATATGTATACCTCACAAAGAATTATACAATTAAAACACTTATATTCTCAACTTAAATTATTGCTTGTTTACATATAAATTGGATTTTATGTACCTTACAAAACTTCGGCTTAGTCAGCACTGCTAAAAAAAACAAAACACAAAACAAAAAAAACAAAATAAAAAAACACATGGTGGAGGTTACATCTGTCGTGATATCTGCCATCAATTTTGAACACACCGTGACTTCCTGGCGTGTGGGTCAGTGTCGCCAGGGAAACGAACGAACACGCCTCTGAAGCAGGTATCTGCGCAGTGATCAGTACCAGGTCCTAACTTTGCTCTTCTCCTTGCCAGTAAATGCATTATCCTTCTTTTTTTTTTTCTGAAAATTTAATAGTTAGCAATTGGTAATGGCTGGCAAAACATCTGGGAAATAAAGGGTTTACCTGGTTTCGGTTGCTTTTTATTATTAAAAAAAAAAAAAAGAATGGAAGTGGGGAGGACTGGGGTAAGACAGGGACGGGAAGGAGTGAGTCGGGATCAGGTGGGTAAAGGAGATGCTAATCCAAGCTGTCTGATCCATCTAAAGGGAACTTAGCTTGGAAATGAAAACGGTTTCTTGACTCATGATTCAAGACGAACTAGTCTGGTTTCAGCCAAAAATAAAAAGGAAAAAGTACTTGTGGATGTTAACCCTCTCAGAGGCTCCTTTCCATCTGCTCAGTAACCTGCAACTCCTTCCAACTTGGGCTTGAGAGCTGTCTAAAGATACCAGGATGATGGCATTGGAATCCGCTTGCAGGCGTCTGGGTCCATTCGGCGCTGTCTGGGGTGTGTCTGCCTGGCTTTTATCCCAAACACAGGCTTGAGCTTCAAACACTTACAGTTTGATACGTTTAAAAAAACAACAACTCTTCTTTCCCCCCTGATGAAATCCGAATCTTTTGCACTAGACTGATTAGCCAGGGAAAACAAAGCAAGAAACCAGTGTCGGGAACCAAACAGGAGCGCGCCCAGAGACAGTGGCTGTCTCCTAAAATCCGTACATGTGAATACATTCAATCTGACACGGGTACGATTTTGCCTGTCAACATTTACTTTGCAGGAGAGATCTAAGTTGCACTAAGGTGAATGCAGTGAACGAACTGAGCGCTGTCTGGACGTGAGCTTCAGGTCGTCAGGACAGGCGGCTCCCCCAGCAGCAGCTCGCCACCCCTGCGAGCCGGGCCTCGGCCCATGAGCTGCAGGTCCGTAGGGTCAAAACGAATAGACGCAGGTCTTCAGACTGGTTAAGTGTTTCGAGCGAGTGAGCCCAGTCAGCTGAAGAAAGGAGCAACCAGCCGCCTGTCGGTGTCAGCAGTATTTCTGCAGGAAAACAGAGTAAGATGTGAACACTCTCTGCACTTCTGGTCAAGACCATCATAAAAGCGCATCGCAGAGACATCAAAATATTTGGCCGCTTTAAAGAATGCCAACCACTAAGCTGTCTCTTGATGTTGATGCATCAAGCAGATGGCGCTGTCCCTAAGTGAACACAAATATGTTTGCAAAGGCCAGCGGACCCCACATACGTTGCTCGGAAGGACGAAAACCGCAACGGCTTCCCAATCTTTCCGGAACGACTGCTGCTCTTAGCAGTGACGTCCTGCCCCAGTTTAATGTCTCCCACTTCCTCAAAAAAGGCCACCGTGACCCCCAGTGGCTCCCTGCCCCTGCCTTCTGACAGCATCCAATCCAGCAGTGGCCTCCGCTTTCTTAATCCCTTGTCAAAATCACCCGGTACAGAGGAAGCTGGGATGGCTCAGTGGGTTAAGCACTCACTTTGCAGCCCCGGGGACCGAGGATCGAATCCCGGCCCCAGCCTGTGTGGAACCATATGCTGAACTGGGGAGTGCCCCCAGTTCAGTTCTCACCGGGGTGAGACCTGGCCCAGTTCCTGCCCTGTGCAGCCCCATGCCCACCTGTGGAATGAAACTATGTGGAAAAACCGATGATGTGCAATTATGGAGACTGTTCTGGGCCCTTCCCCCTTCACTGTCTCTGTATCTCTTTCTCTGTCAAAAACAATAAATCTTAAAAAAAAAAAAAAAATCACCCGGTACAAACTCACTTCCTACGTGCTGAGATACGCCCCAGGCTCTGTGGGGCGTGTTCTCTTGGCTTCCGAACGCTAAGTCACCTGGGGTTCTGACTCTATGGGACTCCTGCCAGTTCCGGGCTGCTACGTGCTGATGAAGTGAATGACTGGATACCAAGGCTGGGCTGTTTGCTTTTTGTCCAGAGCCAGCATCACATGGAGGTGTTTCCATGATTAGTGCAAGTATACTGCCAACGCTTCTCTTTGGCTACTGACCGCCTCCCGCCTCAATGTATCCATTCATTTAGCAACTATTAGTTGAGCATTTACTCTTTGTTGGGTGCTGGGGATACATGACTGGAAACAGCTAGGAAAACTGCCGACAGGCCAAGTAGACCATCAGGTAACGACGTGATCTGAGTTATGTGAGAGCAAGTGTAGGTTGTTGTGGGATCACGCACCTGCCGCTTCTGGGGTTTGGATATTTAGACATGGAATGTTAGCATCTCAGGGCTACTGGAGATGACCTAGTTTGAGTGCCGTGAAGCGATCTGGGAGCGACTGCCGGGTCACAGAGTCTAGGTCTCGGAGGTGGGGTTTATCTTCAGTCAGGCGCACGACCCTCCAAGCTTAACAAATTAGCTCAGCAGAGGACTTCTGCTGAGACTTCCTCTTGGAGAAGGCCAACTTGATGTACTTGTCTCCATAATATATGTATTCCTAATTTGTGTCACCTACATGATTTTACATGGAAATATTCCCTGGCCCTGACTGAAATATGAAAAAAAAAAATCCTTTAATTTCCAGTTAGTCTGGAAAAAGAAAATCCTGCCGAGCAGTATGCCAACCTTAGACACTTCCAGGCAATCCTCTCTAGCTTGGGCCGACACCAAACAGCAGCTATTCACCAGGACCAGTTTAGTGACAGAACGTCCAAGCGTAGCATCCCAGGCTGTGTCGTGTGAGCGGGTGGGAGCTCCCTTAATCTTCCTACACCTGACTCGTTGTGTCTTAGGGCTCTTGTAAGGATTAAACAAAACGATGTGTATAAAATGTTTAAATAGTTCCTGGGACATGACCAGTGCTCAGTAAGTGACAGTGACATCATCATCTTCACCAACTCACAGCTGATCCTAAGTAGGGATCCATTTCCACAACACCAGTAAACACAGGTATTTACAACATCCTTTATGCAGCGAGCTCGATTTCGGTATGTTGAAGTAGATGTAAACCATAAAGGAATGCGATAACTGTGTCCTGTACAAGCAAGTCTTTTGGTTAAATTACTGCCCTTCTCTAAACAGTTTTTTTTGTAAATCCCAGTTGTGTATACTAGGCTGCTTAAGCAAGGTACAAGCTTAGCCTCTACTGCACAATAAATGGAATAGATTCAATTAATCCTGGACCCCTGTGGTTTCTAGCGCAACAAAGAGAACTGTATCACCAATGAAAATTCTGGAAAAAGCTCCTTGATTCTTAGCAGCAGAACACATCACAGACACACAGAGGACAGAGGTGACGGTGCCTGTCTGTGCACACAGCAGTAATATGGTGACAAATGCAATGTGACGTCCACTACGGGTTAGGAGGGGTATGCTGTACACGCTCTTCTCTGAAGAAAACATGAGTGTCTGTGACAACTGCTCCCTGGCCTTCACATTCAGCATCAACTAAGTACAGACGGATAAGCCAGATTCAGGAGAGGACCGGATAAGACAGAGAAAGCGAGAGGGGTTGGAACGGCCGGGCTAGATGGTGGCAGGGCGGCAGCTCTCACCACGGCTCCCGACAGGCACCTGTGATGGAGAGGACACCTGCACCTAAGGACCTCACTTTCTGTGATCCCGGCACTGTTCATCCCATTTTTGTCTCCGCAGTGCCTGTCAGGCACCTGGACGTGCGTGGAGGCGAACACGTCGGTTCTCGCAGCCCACCTGCCAGTTTGGTGGTCTTCCCCTGGTCCTATGACATATTCTGCCCCGTCCTAGCTGTGTGCTCATGGACAGATTACCGAATCCTCTGCGATTCAGTTTCCTCATCTAAGAACGTCGGGAGGCCTAACTATCTAGGATGGGCCTGCGGTAGAGGCCACGGGCACGTGGCTCTTCCTCCCTCCATGCCTGAGGCCGGGGGCTCTCCTAAGGAAGCTCAAGTTTATGAGTATCTTCCTCTCCCCTTTGGGATCTACAAAAAAAAAGGCACGACAATGACACCGAAAATGGAACTAATTTGTCCCTTTTTAGCCTTCTCCAATGTTATCTGCATCAAACCCTTAGAAAAATCCCACAAGATTCTACTGTGAGCTGTGACTGTGGAAGCCTCATTGCCAATGTCGTCACCCCTCTGGGAAGTGCACCCCAGCTTTCAAACCTCTATTTCTTGCACATAAGCCATCAATGAGTCACGTGGCCACCACCTGTAGAGATGCAGTGGAGGGGAGACCAGGGCTGGGGAGGTGTCAGCCCCCCGAGGGAGCTCCAAACCTCAAATGATGGCACACTGACAGTCTAAACACACAGTCAACACGAAATACATTCCATGTTCTGTTTGACTTCCCACATCAGTATACGATAACCATGTAGATGAGCCGTGCACCTGAGTGTATGCAGACAACACCTGCAGGACCCCCGGCCACATGCCTGTCTGCCACGCGTGGCTGTTGGTCCTCCACATGAGAAGCCACCCCGAGAAAATCGGCCCGCTATGTAAAGTAAAATCGGATCCCATTTTTGCCATTTCCTCTTTAACTTGAACGGCAGCATCAACAAAACCATCGAAGACCCATTTGTTTTGTAGGAAATGCCACATCAATCCTCCACTTGCTCCCTTGAGACAGAAGTTTTAACTTATTTATGTAGCTCTGAGGATTCATCCCTCACCAGCAGAGGGCGCCACGGCCCAGGAGCTCAGAGAGTCTCCCCAATAGCCCTCTGCTAGGTGCCCAGTTCAGGGGGTTCTAAGCACTGATTATTCTCCTGTTCAAGATCTGGTTGAACATGGTAATATTACTCTCCTTGGAACAAATGTTTAAAGTGATAAGTTAATAATATACAGAATCGCTGCCTAAACAAACATAGACAAACACTTAGAGAGAATAAACATATACTTAATTAGTGGAGAATTATGTTAGTTGCTCTTCATCCCCCTGATAATCTAACATTACAATGTAGAAAAAGCAATAATAAATCAAAGTTTGCCCAAACATGCCCAATTTATTGCTACTTTAATATTCTGCTTTGCTGTAATGTCATCCCAGGGCAAAATGAAGTGTTTTTACATTTCACGCACCACCATCGGCTCAGTTAAAATAAGCCTAAAGAAATAATTATTCACACAAAAATACTGCATGTCAGATAAAATGAGAAGATACTTTAAAAAATCACAAGCATTACAACTATCTTCAGTCTACTGGTTGACAATATAGATGCCAATTTTGGTCTACAAAATATACATGTCCACTTTACCACCCTATATTAACTAATAATGCTTCGCTGTTTCTTACGCGTGACGTGTCTCCCTCCTGCTTAATCATGTCCATTCCAGGCAGCTGGTTTGGGAACAGGTTGCCTCCCCTCAGAGCAGGATCATTAACCTGAAGGTGACAAGACAGGACAGTGGCGACTTTAGTGGGACATCCAAAAGCGTACCAGGAAACAACCAACCACGAACCTTCCTCGTCTTTGCTTTTAGGAGTATAATAATGGAAAAAGAATGACTACATAAAAGTGGCTACACCCTTTAATCTATTCTGACATCTATATATTTTGGGGGGAGTAGGAAGGAATATGAAAATAAATACTTATCATACACTAGCTGCCTTCAAATTAAATTTTACTTGCATTCTGTTGAATAAAAATTCAACAGCGATGACAATACTAGAAACACTGTCATGCCACATGTCCACTTTTTTGGCTGGTTCTGATTAGAGCAACAACTGCTTTTTGGGACCCTGAAGTCATCTATCTGCGTGGGTCCTATTATCTTTGTTTCTTAGGCTAATGAGTTACAAGAACCGGTGTGAAATGGTACTGGGTTTGAGACTATTCTGTAACGATTCATTAGCATTTGTACATTTCTTTTACAAATTACATGTACAAAAGCTAATATATATGGACTGATTTTGTTAGAAGATAAACAATACATTTGCTGGTTTTGAGCTTCTGATATTCAAGAGGTTTAAATCCATGCAGAAGTTTCAAAGCAATCTGGATTATTAAAAATGCACCAATTTACTTCAGGGTAGGATGACTAGGACCCATGCTAGATGAGGCCACCTCAGCAGCCCTGACCCTGGACTTTCTCTAGAAAGCTAATAGAAACCACTAGTGAACCATTTTTGTACAAAATTCAACATCAACACTATATTTTCTCCACTGAAAAAATAAGTTTGTATTTCTTTCATTTGCCAAATAAGCATTTAACCACCATCAATTCAACCACAGAAGTACAAACTGTTATTATATATACATGCATAGAACTTTCTTAAATTGCACAGGGCCTCCTTTAACTTTTCTCATGCACCACTGTACATTTTGGTTAACATTTTTTTATAGAATAAAGCACTGAGGTAATGTAAAATTCAGTATATTTTCATGCAAACTGTGCCTTCCTGGCATCAGAATTAAATAGACATAATCAAACTTTCAATCTTTTACCATTCTCACAATTGCGATCTGAAACGTACAGTGCAGTCCAAGACTTCATGGTTAACCTTACCGTGTCTCAACTCTAGGCTGACCCGACATCCCATTTTAAATGGGACAGAAAACAACGGTACTGTCCTGTCTCAAAAGGTATGTAGGGTCAGCCTACTGACACCTTGACGTTAGCCCATGAAAATAGGCTGACACTATGCACCATTTGAAATGGGACAGCGGCATTGTTTTGTAAATGGGATGTCCGGTCAGCCTACTCAGTTTCCCACATACCAAATAAGATTTCAGGACGTGGCCGCCAAGCATTTTGTGCTCTTTAAAAACAAGGTCTTCTGTAGTTTGTTTACCAGCATCTTTATGTGTGGATCAGCCCAGCAGCCTGGCTACTTGAGGTATAAGGTGCTTTGAGCCTCTTTCCCACCAGGGAAGCTGGTGAGTACTGAGGAATGGGAGAATCGTTTTAATGTTACTCAGCACAAAACAGAATTATTAAAAAAAAAAAATACACTGACCAAAAAAAATAAAACCATGGCCTCCACATTCCAAAGACAATAGAGAAGGTTTTGGATTATCTCCATCAGCCTCCCCACCCGAGTGAAGTATCACCTGAATCTGACTGGATGGCAGAAGTTCAGCCTTCAAGATTCATCTGGTTTTACATTTAGAAAAAAAGTCAGTTCTTACACTATAAATCCAAAATACAGCTAAAGCATGTTCATCACTCCATGTTTAGATTCACTGTAGATATTGCTAAATTCTTCAAAAAAAAAGTAATGACAAGAAAGTACTATTTTAGGAGAAGCCGGGATGGCTCAGTGGGTTAAGCGCTCACTTTGCAGCGCTGGGGACCGAGGATCGAATCTCGGTCCCAGCCCGTGCGGACCCATATGCTGAACTGGGGAGTTCCCCCAGTTCAGTTCTCTCTCTTTGTCAAAATAAAAAAATTAAAAAAAAATAAAACAAGAATAATAATTCTTTAAAAAAAAAAGAAAGTACTATTTTAAAAGATGCCTCAGCAGTCAGGAATCCTTTCATGTGTACTTCATCACCAACAAGCATGCCTGTTCATTGCACTTAACACAGGTGAGAGACTAAGGTTAAAAAACATTTCAAAACAAAGGTGGGCATTGACAGAAGATGTGGAGCGCCTGGGACGATGCAGGCAACGCGGAAACAGACAGCTACGAGCCGAGGACGTGGGCTCCACGGGGCGCTCACCTGCTCGGGACCCATGGAGGACAGCCCTGACGTAGGCACGGAGGTCACTGAGGTCATGCTGATCTGTCCTGTCATCTGGTTCATGTTGCTCATCCCAGCTGTGTTGGTCGCCATGGATACATTGATGTTCATATTGTTATTGTACATGCTGGTGTTTGCTTGTTGCCCAAAGTGTGGCGGGGACTGTTGTGAGAACATGCTGGAACGTAACGGAGATGAACACGTTAGAGCCCCCGGGCAAACACGAAGCCAGTTTTGAGCCCTTGTTTCTCAGGCATTTCCTTCAGAATGAACACGTCTAGGCTGAGAGAACCTAGGATGGCACAGTGAGCTGGTGGTGGTCAGAAACAGCAGGGGGTTGCCCAGGGGAGCTGCGGGGGTGGCTGCATTGCAGGAAGGTCTCCCCACCTTCATGTCGGTACTGACAAACTTTCTGCCTGCTTGCTTTTGTTACACAGGCAGATACAGGAGGGCGTCTAGGGCACTGCCTTCCTCAGCAGTTTCTATCATAAATTGGTGGGCGGGTACCTTCTTAGGGGAGTTCCTTTTATTCCCAAGGAAAAAAGATATTATGCTAAACTTTTCTCAATTCTGGGAACTTCTGCCCTAGGAAGAGTAAACTGGCTTACTTATTAGCGGTTTCCTTGATCTTGCTTGCTTGAGCAAAAAAGTTAAGAACACTACAGAAGGGGAAGCCGGGATGGCTCAGCATGTTAATAAGCGCTCGCTTTGCAGCCCTGGGGACCAAGGATCGAATCCCAGCGCTGGCCCGTGTGGAGCCATGTGCTGAACAGGGTGTGCTTCCCATGCGGGAGGCCCCCAGTTCAGTCCCTGGCTTGAGGGGACATGCCTCCCGTGCGGAAGGCCCCCTGCCCACTTCCTGCCCTGCAGGACCCCAGCCCACCTGTGTAGAACGAAACCATGTTGAAAACTAATGACGGACAACTATGGAGACTGCTCTGGGCCCTCCCCCTTCTCTCTGACTCTCTCTATCAAAAAACAATAAAATAAATCTTAAAACAAACAAACAAACAACTACAGAAAAGAGACTGTGGTGCACAGAGACTCCCTGGTGATACTTTGTATCAAAGACACAGCGCACCTGTTTCCACCCATGTTCCCCTGTGCCCATCCGTTCATGTCTGAGGAGGCCTGGTAGGCTGGGTTGGCCTGAGACTGCTGCATCATGGGGCTCTGGTTGTGGGCCATTCTGGGTGACATCAGAGGGCTCTGGGGAGTGGCAGCCCCAGCAAAGCCAGGATCAGGTTGCTGACTGAGTCCTTAAAAAAACAAAACAGAAATTCAAAGGAGACTGTTAGTTTTATTGCAGAGAAATGGGGGAAAGGAGGAGAACATTCAAATCAAATATATAGAGAAAATGACATCAAAATATCTGATCATGTCCTGGTTAATTACATATGTTTTTAAAAGACCCCCCCCCCCCCCCCCCCCGGGATTAAAATGCATGAAGAGAAAAATCTCCAGGTCTTGGTTCTCTGTAGTAGAGACAAGCGTGCCTGGGAACCATATTAACCATCATGGCTAGAGGTAGAGTTAAAAATAGTATATATTTCTCTTTACCCCAAAACATTCTTTAAATTTTTTTTTTTATTTAAATATTTATTTATTTATTTTGACAGAGAGAGAGATACAGAGACAGAGATAGAGAGAGAACTGAACTGGGGGAGCTCCCAGTTCAGCATATGGTTCTGCACGGGCCGGGGCCGGGATTCGATCCTCGGTCCCCAGTGCTGCAAAGCGAGCGCTCAACCCACTGAGCCATCCCGGCTTCCCCTTAAATTTTTATGTATCACTATAAGGACTATTTAAAGTTTAAACTGGATTAAATTTTAACTTTAAATAAAAAGTCAACACATTTGAATAATTTTTAATTGAATTAAACCATTCTAAATGAGATAGATACATTAAAAAAAATAATAATGCATTATTTATAAAGGGAGCTATAGTACTTTAGCCATTATCCAAGATTAGCAAAAATAAGAAAAATGCAATGCAAGATTCTCATTCAGGTTAAAAGTAAATGGCATTTACACTAAAAGTAAAAAAAGAACTTCATGAAGGACTTCTAAATCATCCAAAAGAAAATAGATGAAAGGGG
Organism: Craseonycteris thonglongyai; assembly: GCA_004027555.1. Classification (NCBI taxonomy): domain Eukaryota; kingdom Metazoa; phylum Chordata; class Mammalia; order Chiroptera; family Craseonycteridae; genus Craseonycteris; species Craseonycteris thonglongyai. Next base: position 14,946 of record PVKE010019423.1, on the reverse strand, counting down.
CTTGGAAATAAAGAAGGCAACTTCTTGGAAAATTTCAGGAGTGATGTTAAGGAAAAGCACATTTTTGCCTAGAAGATGCGTAAAATATCCACATTGAATCAATACTTAAATTTGCTATAAAAGAGAAGATTAAGATCACACAGGGAAAAACTGCATGCCATCTTTCCGTTTCTTTAACAAAATGGCAGGTAAGAATTTAAGCACCACAAAGACTTCATCAGTTAATTATAGATATCACTGGAAAAAGACAGGGAAAGTCATTTCAAATATTGTGAATGCAAACGGTTTATCAATAACTCAGCTACTAATTGAACATAACATGCACACAAGTATTAAAGTTTGTGACATTACACACTTAGCTCTTAAGGCTGACATAAAACAAATCAATATGAAGAAAACTAAGGTTTTCCACTGTGATTTCTACATAGCCCTTCTCAAGAATTATCTATTCGGGGAAGCCAGGATGGCTCAGTGGGTTAAGTGCTCACTTTGCAGCCCTGGGGACCGGGGATCGAGTCCCAGCCCCGGCCCGTGTGGAACCATGTGCTGAACTGGCAGCTCCCCCAGTTCAGTTCTCTCTCTGTCTCTGTATCTCTGTATCTCTCTCTCTCTCTCTCTGTGAAAACAATAAAAATAAATAAATAAATAGGATTATATATAAAAAAAAATTATCTATTCGTTTAAGATTTGGCATTAGTATCTTTAAAGTTTTTAAAATGTCTCTGCTATTTACTTTTCTATACGTCTTTCCACATTTTATCTGTATCTACTGATTTGAGCCAGACTCAGAGGTTTCTAAATATGAACATACACGTAGCTACCTGTGTGTACAGTGACATATATGTTCATGTGCACGCGTGCACATGGCTGACAGGTACGTGACCGACATGCACACTTACTTCGGTCATTCTTAAAGTAAGACCTGCGCTCAGAGAAAAGGTGGTACCTGCGCTCAGAGACTGGAAGGTACTGTGCTGGGCCTGGGGTCTCCTGCCAGGTTGCCTATCACTCCCTGGTTAGCCATATTCACCCGGGAGCCACGCACAGAGCTGTGAGAGAGGAGCTGGGACCCCGGATGGGTGCGGGGCACAGGGGAGAAAGGAGTGGTGGAAGGTGGTGGGGAGGTGAGTTCAGTACCGTAGTTTGGAGGAAATGGAAACTGCTGTGCATTTGCCTGGGGAACCCGGGGGTTGCTCATGGCTGTCGGCATGCCACTGGGAGCCACCATGCTCGATGCCATATTCAAGCCTTGTCCTCTCATCATCAGAGTTCTTTGCTGAACTTGCTGCTGCTGATGCATTTGTCTCTGCCGAAGATGCTGGTTCAGGATTTCCCTCTGTCTTTGGGCCAACATCTGTGCATTAATAGGTGCCTGGAGTGGGGTGGGGTGGGGCAGCACAAGGAGATGGACATGGGTGGAAAAATAAAGCATGTATTAGAAACTGGATTAACAACTGGCATAATCTCCTGCAAAATGATCTGGAAAATGAATTTACACGGCAAGAGCATTTTAGAATCAAACTGCGGGTGGGTGACAATGAGCTTCTAAGCTCTACGGAGATGATGCTTATTCTGAAACCTTGCGAAGATGTACACCGGTAATATCAGCTAAGCTTGGGACTCATCGTGAGAGGACAGTTAACGGAAGGGCCTCATGACAGTGGTCCCAGCTCCCGTGTAAACTTTGAGGATGGCAGTTTAGTGTCTCATTCAAATCACTGTGCCAAAAGGTGGCTTGCACCACTTCAGGAAAGGCCGGACAGAGGCAGGAAGAAAAGGGGTAAGTGTGGAGAGGGAGGGTGACAGGAACACACAGACTGGGACAGAAATGGCTGCAGGGGACACGCCAACACTTGCCGCAGAGGACCGGCTGTTTACGGGTCGTAGCAGCATATACTAGATCCTCATTGTTTGTGCAGTCCTTCCTTGTGAACTTGCTTACCCACTACAGTGTATCTGTAATCCCCAAACCAACACGCACAGCACTGCTGTCACTTAGGGCCCCATGACGAGCAGTGAAACACCTGAGATGCCCGATGGGCACATCCCGCCTGAGGCTGCCACTCGGCCTTCTTGTTTCAGCTCTCACACTGTGAACAACTGTCCTTTCTGTGGACTATTTAGTTCCACATCTGTGACACTGTCCTCCGATGCTGGTGACTCTGCTATTTAAAGGGGCTCCTGAGTGCAGCACTGCAGTGCTGTCCCTAGAGTTCCTGGGTGCAAGAGGCTGTGACGAGCCTTCTGGAGAAAACACGTGTTAGACGCACTTCCTTCTGGCAGGAGCTACAGGTGCTGCTGGCTGTGAGTTCAATGTTCCCGAGTCAACAAGATAAGGTGTCTGAACAGCAACCCACCTCAAACAAGGCTACGCACTGCTAGGTTCACAGAAACGTGACGGGAGGCTGGTAGGAACCGAACCCTTTCTCTCGCCTTGTATCAATGGTTCAGTGCCCACTGATTCAGTGTTTGCATTCACTTTCCACAGAGCACAGCCTATGTGAACAGAGAATCGAATGCACTTGGCTATGACAATGGCAATGATTAGGAGTGAACTATGAAAAGTGCCGCCAGGTAGACAACTGAATGACAGTACAGATCCATTGTGTTGCTCTGGACCGTGTAACTCATCAGTCACTTCTGGTGGGATGTCAAGGAAGAAGAAATGACAAGAGAGGCCAGGTGGCCACAGTCAGGAGGTGATGGCTGGTCTGCCCTTACCTGTGTCGGTACTCCAGGCCTCAGGGTCAAGTTCACATTTGAAACATTGCTGATTTGATTCATAAGTGGCTGGCGATTCTAAATGCATTCACACAGGAGAATAAACATATTTTAAAAACAAAATGTACTTTATTTCAAGTCACCTTCTTTAAGAAGTCGTCCTCCCAAACTAACATTGCCTGTGGCTGGATCGTGGAACCCCATGGCCTGCAGCCAAACACCGGGGTGAAGCTAGTTCTCAGGGAGCGAGGTTTTGCTTATAGTTGGACAATTATTGTGGACGGTTTGGAAAACATTACTGTTTGCAAGGGAGAAAGGGAGGAGGAATGAGCAGAAGAGGAGACCAAGAGGAAGAGCAGAAAAAGACAGGTGCTCACCACTCATAAAATTGACAGGAGACTGGAAAGCTGGCAGCATTACTACTTGCTGTGTTATAGAAGTTGGTCCGGGCTTGTTTCCATGAGAAAGCATTTTCTTGACCTAAACAGGCCTCTTCTAAGGCAGCATCACTCTGCCACCCTCCAGCTAACAGGGACTATTTTTGTCATGGGAGAGGACTCCTGACAGGAGCTACTGCTGTCCTGATCCTCACTCAGGGCTAGTAGCTGTGCTAGGCCCTTCAAGCGTTGACACACTGCGCCATGGACTACAGAACAAGCCCACCGTACAGAATGAAAAGTGAACCTGGGAGTCGAGCTTAGACCCCGAGGAAGTGAATGGAGTTAGGAAATAAAAGGGGACCTAGCTGCTCTGTGCTGGAGTGGAGTTAGCGGAGGAGAAAGAACGGAGGGAAGTAAAGCAGAAAGGAGAATGAAAATGGTAAGGTTATCATGGACAAGGATCACCGTCATAGAATGAGATGCAAGCTCTCCAAAAGGACACATGGCGGCTGTCCCCACCCCCGTTCCAGGCCCGGGCAGAGAACATACCTGCTGTGCCTGGAGGCGATGCTGCAGCTGAAGCCGCAGCTGGTTTGGCTGGTTCTGCACCAGGCCCGCGGGCCTCAGGCCCGGCCTGGGCTGCATGCGGAGTGTGGCGTAACTAGGCCGCTGGCCCAGGGTGTGGAAGTTCGGGTCTTGCATGGGAGTATAGCTTCCCTGGGCCATCTGAGCCTGGGACGCGTACTGCGGCGGGAACACGGGGGCCTTCTGCTCCAGCATCATGCTAGAGTCCTGACTGGAGAACTGCTCCGGATCCACGGCTTGGCTCTGCAGAGGAAGCCCCCCGGAGAACACACAACACACACAGACACAAGCATTAACAACAGCAGGGCAAACCTCAGGCTGGTTTGTCTCGCTGACCCAGATTCGTAGCCTTTTTACACTGTTCTCACTACACAGAGGTACTTGTAGCTTGCCTTCACTTTTCTTTCTAGAAAAGCCCTTTTGTTCAACAGATCTGGTTATGTGAGGAAAGTAGCAGGGGTGGGCCGTGACTGTGGAATGCCACCTCCCCACTCCACCAAAGACCGACCTGGACTGTGCAGTGCAGGTGTCGCCTAGAAGTGTAAGTGTTTGGGTTGATTGTTCCTACTTGTATAACTCCTTTTAATTAGATAACCACCTAGATACCTAGCTGGGGTCAGCGGTGTTGGGGTTCCCACCATCATCATTCCCATTCCACTGACATTACTAGCAAAACTCAGACTTGGAGACTTTGTGAAGCAAATGCAACAAGCCTAAGGTGACCAGATGTCCCGCTTTTGGAGGGACAGTCCCACTTTTTAACAATTTGTCCCGTGTCCCGCGGCATTTTAAAAAAGTCCCGATTTTTGGAAAGAATGCACGACAAGCTAGGGAACAGCGGGAGATAGACCAAATTTTTAATCAAGAACCCCCTCCCCCCCGGTCAATGGTGTCCCGCTTTACCAATGTTAAAATCTGGTCACCTTAAACAAGCCTGCCAGGCTAGTAAGTGGCAGGTTCCAATCCAGCTTGTGGCTTAGAAGCTAAGTTCCTTGCAGGTGTGAGACGCTGCCTTGACTGAGCTATTTTCTGTTGCTGTCAGAATATCCTACATGATCCACATTTTGCTGCCATCTCTTACCCCCTAGACATATGCCTTGTGTTTGTCATTCTTGACTTCTTAGGGCTCCCCTGTCTCACTGCGTCAGAATGGGGCAGGTATCAAAAATCCAGAATGTCTCCCTGGGGACATACCTCACACCCCGGTGGTGCCCCAGAATGTGTGTGAATAGAGTGGAAAAGTGTCCTTGGCTAACTGTCTTTTTCACTCTACTTCCAGCATTAATTGCTATACATCCCCTGACACACAGGAGGGTCAAGTCCAACAGCAAAAACTCCTGAGGTTTTCTTTAGCCTAGTTACTCCCTAGACTTCCTCAAACCAGTCTACCCACGTTGGAGCACAGGCCTGGAGTGGACCAGGGTTCTGACCAGTGGACCCTGACTCTGGCCCATCAGATCTGGGCCCATTACCCTCTCCATGATAATTTAAGAAATGTGGATGAAAAAAAAAAAAAAAAAAAAAAAAAAAAAAAAAAAAGAAATGTGGATGAAGTCCATATGGGGGAGACCACTCATTATTGAATGATGGCTCTACCTACATCCCTAAAACTATCACAGAACTTTATGAGTACAAATAAAGTCTATTTGTACTGCACATTTCCCAACTCCACCCAATAACCACATTAGTACGATGCAATGTTGATGCGCTTCATGAGACAAAATAATAGAGATAACACAAATATGTGGAAAAAGAGACCAAAAATATTACATGAAATGACACCATTTTGATAAAAAACAACGCTAACAAGTCAGTTAGCAACCCCAAGGATCACATTTTTAAACGTCACTTAGACCAAATGGGAGGATAACAATATTGAGCGCTCAATTCTAAGTACCACCAAAGATAAAGCAAACCAGCCACATAGGAAACACGGAAGCTCCGTTTTTCCTTCTTGATTTATTTCAGGTTTTATCATGTAACCTCAAGTCATTTCTTTCCATGCTGTTGCTCTCAAGATGAATCGACAAGTCTAAACTCCCACTTCTGTCTGCTGAAGTGTGGGAAGTATGACAAGACTATTTTTAAGGCTTCAGAGAAGTCTCCAATGAGTCTGCATCACCTTCACGACAGACGCTCATGACACGTCAGACGGCCAAGAAGCGGATTGGCCACCGGAAGGCATTTCTTGGTAACAAGAAATAAAGATGACTCATGCTGAGAAGCAAGCAAGACAGTAGCATGATAATGACAGTTTTCTAGGTTACTCTTCATACAGTAAAACCAGGGTGGCTGCTATACACCACATGCTTAGCTGGGTAGCCAGACTCGGAAGGGTCTGTCATTTCATGAGACGGTTGGGTTATTGATTACATCACTGCTATCAGTTACTCTTAAAGCAGAGAATTACTTCAAGTAACCAACTAATTACCAGGAGGAAGAAAGCTAACTAAGCACACTAAGATCGGTTAACTTTTTCATATTCCCATTTATGCTTTACTATCCCCCAAATCGTTGTGGGCTAAAATCTACACAAAGGTCAGAATGGTTAATGAACGACAGCTAGCTCTAGAATAACTTCTGCTACCGTTATGTGCAGTTTTCTTTCAGCACAAATAGCTTCCTCTCACTAGCCCACAAATGTATGATTACTCTGGTGATCAGACACTGATGTTTTAGATGAAAGGGTGCAAGGTCTCATCGGGCAGCTACTCCAGTCTTGGTTGCTCTGCTCCCTACATGCCCCTCCCTGCCATTAGGAGAGCTGGATTGAATGCCGGCCTTTTAGCCAGTAACTCCAATTATGTGTAAAGCTCATTTTCAGTGTTCTCCATTCTTGTGCAAAGGGAGAGGGGGAGAACAAAAACAGAGCTAGCTTGGTCTGAGGTTAAAAAAGAAAGAGTATGCTAAAAAGCAGGCTATCTGGAAGCAGGAGCCCCCCCTGGCTTCCCTTCGCATACCTGGCTGACCAGTTCGGGTATGCCCAAAGCTCTGTCGATCTCCTCCAGGCCATCGAAATTCCGCAAGGCCAAGTACAGCTGGTCCAGGAGAGCCCCCTCGTCACTCGGAGACTCCGCTGCGGGATGTGGACACAGCAAGTCATCTGGAGAACTGCCGAACGGTTGCCTGTAAAGACACAAATTTCACCTTGGGCCTGTGCAAAAGCTAGCTGATTAGAGAACTCTTTTTTTTTTCTTCCCCCACTCTAAATGCAAAAGCATTAGTTGACTTCCAGGGTCTTTGTAGTAAAATACCGTACCAGCTGGACACAGAATAAAATGACAACTCAAATAACAGATACACTTTAGTCAGGGTCTAACACAAGCTAGGCACCAATCTAGGCGTCTTGTGTATGGCTTTTGTTTGCTCGCTCCTTCTGACCCCATTCAAAGCTGGCCAACCCGCGGCTCAGAGAGGTCAGACCATTTTCTGGTGATCACACAGGCAGACCATGCAAAGCTGGGACTTCCACACGGACCTACCTTTGCAAGACAAACCCACCCTAGGAAGGACACACCTGACCATTATACTCCCACAAGTCTACGCCGACTCCTCAAGGATATCTATATTTATTTTGCACTGAAGTAATCCAAGGCCGTTTCTGAACTTCAGCAGAAAAGACAGATTGAGTGAATACTGGTAGTCTTATTTCATAGGAAGCTATGACCCACCTGGGAGAAGCTAGGGAAGTATAAAAACTACATTGATTTCTGGAACTCAGCTGTCATTAAACTGGACTAATAGGAAATTTCTTAGTCACACGTAAGCAGGACTTGTAAACAACTATTACAGTTCTCAAGGAGGGTGGCTGTCAGCCTTCTGGAGTCCATCAACCAAAGTAGATTATAAATACGCAAATTGCATTTACTATATAAGCTAATGGGCAATAAAACTGTAACACTAAACTCCAAACTCTATGGTATATAAAACTCCTATTATTTACATTTAACTGACAAATTCAGTGAGCTTTTTAAAAAGTGTGTCGTGAGTTACTTTAATACCAGAGGGGAAATGATTCTTGTATTTTGCCAAAACAGTCTAATTTGTACTCTTAAGAGTGAATGTGTGATGTTTTGGAGTAAACAGAATAGATTCATCAAGGGATGAAGCCACCTATCTAACCCCATTTAATTATATGCCATGTTTTCTAAAGACAGCTTAACAGGACACTGGCCTAGAATCCGGAAATCCTGATGATATAAGCTCACAGCTAATTTAAAACAGTTCTAACCCAGTATATGAAAAAACAATCTATCCTCTCCATTTATCTATCCCTACTTACACATGAAGAAAATCACTGTCACGTACCCGCGATGACACTCCTCACCTGTGGTCCCACTGCCGAGGCTTCGCGACCTGGTGGTGCAGCAACCCTGTGCAGGTGGGGAATCTACGCTGCCCCCCAGCCCCACCCAGCGCTCCCGCATTGCTAAGGGCACCCACCAACACTCTGAGGCTCTGCGCTCATTTTGGGGCTCTTTCTACACCTGCCTCTTCTCCCCACTGTTGTCCTGGTTCTCCTTAAGACGGCAGGCACCAGAGGTCCCCATGCCCCTTCCACACTCTCCCAGAATTACCATATTTTCCTGTGTATAAGACCCATCTCATGTATAAGCCGACGCCTACTTTTCTACCCCAACACTAAGAGATCAATACACGAGTTACTCCTGTGTAAGGAGACGACCCCCCTTTTTTGACAACAGTATCGTCTTATACACAGAAATTAATACCGTCACTTTGCAAATACAAATATGATCCACTTCACTGCTACACTGAGGGAGTAGAAGGGAAGGACAGACACAAAAAAGCAGCAACAAGGGGAAAAACCACAGGACTGCATGTCACGGAAGCAAAGACAGGAGAAAATTCCCTGAGGAGGACTGATCAACATTTGGATGAGTTAAGTTTCATGAGAAATAAAAAAAAGCTCCAATCAGTCGAGTAGGTGCCACCTATATACCAAGTTCTCCTAGTCCTGAGACCTCATTTTCCACAGGCGCTAGGTAAGGGCGGCATGCCAGTCTTTTCTTTGCCTTGCTTTACTTCATAATGGTCAACTTCGTGTCTTCAGAAGCTCTTCATTCCTACACACCACGGCCCCATCCCATCTCTCCATCGCTGACGGCTCACGTAAAATCTGCTCTCCCTTAACTCTAGCAAGGCTGCACGGATGCTGCGTGAACCCAGACTCACCGTCTTGCATCTGACAGAGTCCCAAGGAAAAGGAGGTGCTGCCTCGCCCATTTGCGAGACAACCCCACCTGGGTAAGGACACATCTAAATGCTTAAAAGAAAAAACAAACAAACACACACAACCTAATGCAAATACTCATCCACATTTAAACAATTTCCTTAGAAAATGACTCATTTTTGTTACATGTCCTCTTTCTTTCCTTTTAATTAAAAAGAAAAAAATCAAACTCATGCACGACACAGACTGAAATGTGCAACAGGCCCTCTTCCACTCAAGCTGGGACTCTCAAGGGGCTTCCCTGCTTCCAGGCTCTGTCTGGTTCTCCTAATACAATGGGTCAGGTTGCTCTGCCCTGAACACACTTCTCTGAGCTGACTCAGAACTCTTGACTTTAGTTCTCCCAGGAAAACGCTCACGTCCCCAGGAGTGGTGGTGGAATTCAAGGACACACTTAGGTAAAGCCCAACATTTCTACACTCAGTGCCCACAACTTCACTGTGAGGCCCAGCCATCCTGGGCAATTAATCTATTTTCCCTGAAAATGCCATGTACACATGGAGATCATTCCACACTTCCCACTTGTCTCGGTCTATGATTCCACCTTCCCACCAGGGCTGGATGTATCTCCTGCACAGCCACTCTTGACCACGCTTCACTCTCCTGACTCTAGCGCCCCCTATGGTGGCATTTATGTTAAAAACATCAACTTCAGACTATACCTGCATTAGGTTCAGGCAAGTTTTCAGCTGACGAAAATAAAAGGTTCCTAATCTAGCCAGGACATCATACATTATAATCAGAAAAATACATTGCATTGTGGCTTAGGTTTATAAACTTGGGCATGCTGTGAGTTGTATCACTTCCCTTAAAGATATCACAGTATGCTTGGCTTATAGAAAAAAATACTGACCCACACGACTTCCAACCCCAACTTTATAAATGGTCACCAACATAATAAAGAAATTATTTTTCTGTGTTTTGGGAAATTATATAATATAGTTACAATCCAAATGGTATCAGACACACATACACAATATCAAGGATGAAATCCAGAGGAATAAGTGATGAAGACATATAGGTGCCAGACTGGTATAACACGGTTAAGTAATAAACAAGCAGAAGAGAGATCTGTCGTCAGTAGAGACTGCATTTCTCGGAATCTATACTTTTATTTACAGGATAGTAGGACACCCCGAATGGCAATAAGGAGAGTAAGGTCAATTCTGAGCTCTTGGTTGAGAAACCGTACCACCACCATCACTTTTCCTGTGTATTTTCAGAATTCTGCAAAAACAGTAGCAGCTACAACATGATGAGAAAGAGTCAACAGAAGCTTCACTGTCAGATACATTTCAAATGAGAAAACCAAATTAACTTAGAAATTTTGCACTTAGTGTAAAAGCAAGTCTTCCATGAAAGGCAGCTATTGTATTTAAAGAGAAAATCACTTTTATATATCCTATAAGAATCTTGAAAAAATCTACAAATTTTGAGCTATATGTTAAGTATTTCTTTTATATCCCAGATGAATGAAGGAAAAAAACCACAATGGTACTAAACAAAATGGAAACTCAGCTATAAATACATGAGTATGTGAATATGTTACAGATTTAAGGGCTTAACTATAGTCTTTAAAAAATGAGGACATAAACTAATGCTGGGTCCATAAAACATTAAAAAAAAAAAAAGCCATTCTAAATAGGTAGGCAGTAAAAATACAGAATATTAATGGTGGGATACTTATAAAGGAGGTTAAAAAAAAGCACTGCATTTCAGTGGGGTGGAAATCTTTTACTCTCTGGCACTTCTGAATTTCTATGACAATAAGATGAACATAAAGTTGGTCATAAATTTCTTACAAGCTGAACTATTTAAAATAAAAAAAGTGGGGTAAGTGGCTGGAAAAACTAAAAATAACTTCAAGTGGTGAAAATGTTTTGTTTGGTGCACACCGTCCTCATACAAAGGAGGTTGACTAACAGCTGTCACCACAGCCAACAACCCAGGGGGCGGAGCCTGTGGGTGTCCCGGCACTTGCTTAGCACCCTAAACAAGCTTCCCCAACCGACCTGACTCAGCAAAACCTTGGAATCTTATCTGCCTGAGCAGTGGTGAGAATCCTAATTCTGGGCCTACTTTCCCCTAGACACGACTCTCAGACATTTCATTCACAAACCACCACGAGGTGCTGGATTTAGTTACTGTACCACATTCTGATGATGGGCAGGTTTCCATGGTAATGGGTGGGACTTTAACATATCAAATAGACATGTTTGGAAAGAGCACTAATACTCCCGGACACCACGAAATTAGACTCAAACGAGCTGGGAGGGCTGTGAGAAATCTACCCCCTCGCCTCTGCGCAGAGCAGCGGGGGGCAGCCCGTAGCATCACCTGGGCCCTGTCAGAAATGCAGACCCCAGACCTGCCCTTTAAAAAAAAATTTTTTTTTTAAATATATTTTTATTTATTTAGACAGAGAGAGATACAGAGAGAGAGACAGAGAGAGAACTGAACTGAGGGAGCTCTCAGCTCAGCATATGGTTCCGCACGGGCTGGGGCCGGGATTCGATCCCTGGTCCCCGCGCTGCAAAGTGAGCGCTTAACCCACTGAGCCATCCCGGCTTCCCCCTAGACCTGCCTTTTAATGGGACTACATAGGGGGTGTGGTGGGGTTTGAAAACACAGCTGGCGAGCACCCTGCCTTCTTCATCTCCCTAAGAGTTATGAAGCAGTTCCCCTAATCTTCTCTCTGTGAAATAACTAGCTCCCTACTTAGTCTCACAAATCCAATTGCTGGGCTCATACAGAAGGTGCCAAAAAAAAAAAAAAAAAAAAAAATTTATACACATTTTAAGACAGGAAAAAACTGTATTAAAATTGCAATACTCAATAGACACTGGTAACAAAAGATGAACATGAGTCACATTTGACTTTTGCAATTACAAGAGGTGCTCAAAGTGGTGGCCATTAGCAGCCAGCTGCCTGATTAGGGCAAACTACTGCTGGAGCAACATCGACCAGTGTCCACTGGTATCTGCTGCACATGTTGTTTCAATTGATTAAACTTATCACAACTGTGTGCGACTATTAGGCATGTTGGAGGTTCTGTTGCATATTCACATGTCCACTGTCCTATTTCCAGAACATTCTCGAATTTCAAATACCACTTTAAAATGGTCTTGTGCTCCTCGAAAAACAACTGACAACCATGCTTCCACCATTTGTTTTAACTATCCTGTCTGTCACATGGTGACGCTAGCATTCATTTTATTAATGTTATCTTCTGAGTGAATGTCATACTACACATTGCTACTGTAGTTCAAATCAACTTTGAAAACTAATACATACATAACATCTCTTAAAATACATTACGTTTTTTGGGCACCCCTGATACTCATTTTCTGCTATTTTGTGTTCTGGTTTTTTAAACATCAATAAATGCTCCGAATCCTTTAAGATATAAGATATATCCCCCGTAAGATGTAAGAGGAAATGGCACAACACCGCAATTCTGACGATGACAAAAGCATTACATCCCACAGTGGGACTCACTCAGAAACTTGTATTTTTGAAACAACGAACAAGCAGCTCTGGAAACGTATCCCTTTGTGAAATTCTGGAAACTCTGCTGACTTTCATCACTTGTGAATTCGATAAGCGTATTATGTAATTTTAGACCAGAATAATTCCTGAAGGATAGAAGGTCGGTCCGCAGAGTAAGGTCCTCACTGAGCTCTAACCTGTTCTTTACATATGAGCCTCCAGGCCTGATTTCTCCAGTTAAAGTTTTCTAAGAAGTTTACTTCCTGGAAAACGATGCCTGCATCCTGCAGTTCCCACACTACCCCTTGCTTAGGCTCCTAGCTATCTCCCCACCTTGGGGCTCTATGCCCATCTAGACAGCGGAGCAGTGCCCTCCCCTAGGGCCTAAAGGACACCAGGGTAGCACCTGCCACCAGCCCTCTGCTCAAGAAGAGGGAGCCCATGTCTGGGACACAACGGTGAGGTTGCCTTTGTGGGAATAACGGAACTCTCAAAGAGGCAAATACAAAATGAAAAACACCTCTGAGCTTGAATTTGAGCACCTCTGAGCGAAGGGTGACCAGTGCGTATTCTCCATGAAGCACAGCAAAGAGCTGCCCTGAGCTGAGGGAGTAGTGACCCACCCCTGGCAGAGACCATAGCAAATTCTCTTAAGTGCCTTCCATTTCAACCCCAGATGCTTCATTGACCAGGATGAGCTATGAACTCCCTGTGAAAGATTACCGAAGTAGTTAGAGAAGCAGGTCACTTGAGTGAGGGCTACTCACTGGATTCAGAACGCCAAGAAATCCGTATGCTACGGTTATTGAATGAAGAAATTTAGAAAACAATGGTGAACGTAATGTTTAACGACATAAAGATGGAATCACAAAAATAAGCAAACAGAAAGAGGCCATGAAAAACCACCAGGCACACAGAACTTTTAGAAATGGACAACCTATACCAAATACCAAGTAATAATAGTAGAAATAGATAAACCCACACCCAGGCACACTGTAGTAGTGAAGCTACAACATAGCAAATGCAAAGAACTGTTCGGAAGCAAGCAGAGAGAAAAGATCACCTACAAAGAAACAAAAATGATTAGATTGACAATCAGAACCAAATAAACTCAGTAAGGTTGTGCGCATACTGCTTTCTTTTTCCAAAAACCGTTCCAGCAGCTTAAGGTACAAGGTATTCAAGGCCCTCTATAAATCTATTTTACTACTACTATTTCCTCTTCCAGCCATATCTTCAGACACTGTCTTTTATTTATTTTTTCAACGTGGCAAAATATACGTAACATAAAACGAGGTGATTTTGTCACTCCAAACACCTTGTACCGCTTCTGTAACATCCAGTCCTCTGACGATGGGGCTTTTACCAGGTGGACTGGCTTCCTGCCATTGCTGCCACCTGAAATCAAAACCTTTTCTTCTCTCACCCCAGCTGGATGATCTCGTGAATACAGTTCACTGCTCTTATGGTATTTACAGTGCACACTGCACCTCATAGTATTATTTATTATTAGTGTGCATGTCTTATTTTCCAACTAAACTGCAACTTCTGGAAAGACATGACTTAGGTCTAATCGATTTTGGGTTTCCCCCTCCCCTGCCCAGTAGACGATACAATCTGAATACGTAAAAAGTGGTCAGGCACCGACTACTCGAAAGGAAAGGACTGAATGCTGGCAGGGGCAGGTACAAGGTGACGCAGGGGACCTCGCCAGGTGTTCTGCTGGGTCCGGGGGCTCCGCACTCACCTGGTCTGGCTGGCGAACGACGCTTGCTCTATGGGCAGGATGCTTTCTGGCCATGGGGCAGTCTGATTGGGAGGAGCCTGCTGTTGGCTATACTGGGCCCCGCCCATGTTCATCTCTAATTCAGACGGCCCTAGAAAGGGAGACAAAAATCCCCCACACATTACAACTTGTAATCGGGGAAGTCTCTATTTCTGCTGTGTGATACGAAGTGAAATATCCGGTTTTTAGAAGACGGAAAAGACAGAAGCAATGATAATCAGGTGAAAATAATAAGACTGAATTTTTGTTCTGATACAAAAATAAAGGCAATAAATACCCAAGCTAATCACCTACTTTAGGGGAGTATCTAGAGTAGCAGTTCTAAATCTTTTTCACTTAGGACCCTTTATATTCTTTTTTTTTTTGTTTAAGATTTATTTTTATTGTTTTTGACAGAGAGAAAGAGAGATACAGAGACAGAGAAGGGGGAGGGCCCAGTCTCCATAGTTGCACATCATCGGTTTTTCCACATAGTTTCATTCCACAGGTGGGTGGGGCTGCACAGGGCAGGAACTGGGCTGGGGTCTGTCTCTGGTGAGAACGGAACTGGGGGCACTCCCCAGTTCAGCATATGGGTCCACACGGGCCAGGGCCAGGATTCAGTCCTCCGTCCCCGGGGCTGCAAAGTGAGTGCTTAACCCACTGAGCCATCCCGGCTTCCCTAGGACCTTTTATATTCTTTTTTTTTTTTTTTTTTTTTTTTTTTTTTTTTTTTTTTTTTTTTTTTTTTTTTT
>PVKE010019422.1:0-28494 GCA_004027555.1 Craseonycteris thonglongyai | reverse complement strand
GAGTGAAACTATATGGAAAACTAATGCTGTCAACTATGGAGACTGTTCTGGGCCCTCCCCCTTCTCTCTGTCTGTCTCTCTTGCTGTCAAAAACAATAAAAAATAAATCTTTAAAAAAAAAAAAGGGAGAATATGCTCTGATTTTTGGTTCTGACATCTTGCTAATACAACAACTTAAGAGTTAAGAGCCATAACTCCACATATAATTAGCCTCAGGAACAACAAAGTAAAAGATAGCCCTGGGCTCAAAGCTTCATACTCCCTGTTACTACCTAACATTTTTCCTGCATCCTTCATTCAATTTATTTGAACCAAAATTTCACTATTCTCAGGAAGCAATCCAAGAATGACCTGGAATCCTATCTGGATCATAAACATTTTTCTAATGTTGCATCATTTATTAATCATAAGTTCCAGTTTATCTTTTTAAACCCCAGTTAATAACTGTAATTCACAACTTCATTTCAGGAACCAGACTTTAAACACAGATTAGAATTCAAGGCAATAATTTACAGCAAAATATTAGTCAAGGAAGAAAAGTCTTACCATATTGAATTGTTGCTGTAGTTTTTCATTTGCATAATTTATGCAAAACTGTTCAAAACTATTTATCTCAAATGTTTCAAATCTGTAAAACCAAAAATAATATGAGAAGAGGAGAATAGGGTACAAATAGCTTCTTAAAAATAATAAAAATTATGCATTAGAAAGAAAAACAATAGGATATTCCCCAATATCCTATTTGTTGTGACATTTTCTTTCCACATCAGTGAAAATAAGGGTTATAAGTCAGTAAGACGAAATATGTACCCAGCAGATAGCAGCCAAGTGGCCTAGAGATTTCTTTTTAAAGGCTCCAGCATGTGAGTTTTTGAGTTAATTCACCACCAAATGGTAAACACTCAGAATTATGAAAAAGCCATTGTTCTTAACAATGTTCAATTTGAAATATTGAACCAGATTAAGAAAAGATTAGGCATCAAAAAGCAAAAATGTACAGGAAGGGTTTTAACAGTTAAAGAAGGGTACCCAGAGAAGACAAACTAGCAAATGAATTAAAATTTTTAGAAGTTCTCTTCTAATTTTTCTTCTCCTCACCACTAGGAGAAAAAAAAAATCAAATACCCACATAGAGTCATTGGAAAAATCTCTAGAAGAAATGCTCTGTCAGATCACTAAGCCACATATACTTACCCATAAATGTCCAGCACACCAATAAAAGAGTGCTGTTTGACAGCAGAATGGAGAGCCCGATTGACATGATCCACAATCCAGTTAAAGAGCTTGGCATAGATGTGCTTGGCCAAAGCATCGCGGGCATTTGTGGCCTGCAGCTTGGAGATGGGCTTGATGTATGTCTCTGAGGCAGTAGCCAGCTTCCGATGGCAGAGCCAGTGACACATCTCCTCATAGTCCACGCCCATGAGGTCACAGAAGATGCTGAGAGGTTCATGCTTGGGCTACCGATAGAGAATGAGTTATTTCCTAAGACCAGATCAATCAAATAAGAATTTACTGAAAAATACTAACAAAGTGGTAACAAATAAAACCCAGCAATTTCTTTGTTATAACAAACAGCAAGATCAGCAAGAGCCGATCAGTGATAATAATCACAATCATCCATCAAACCAACATGTAGGCAGCAGTTTACAATCTCTTTTAGGGTTCACTTACCTCTTCCTCTATCTCTTCAGAGTATCTGTTTGTATTTTTCTTCAGGCACATTCAATCAGTCAATCAGAAAATCAGTCAGTCTGTCAACAAATATTTACTGAGTGCCTCTTATATGCCAGGAAACAAAATCAGACATAGGCCCTGTCCCTCTAGAATTTATAGTACTAGGGAAAATGTATATCAATCAAGTAATTACTCCCTAAAATGTAAAATTACTACAAAGAAGAAAGACACTATACTAAGATGCAATGTGAGATAAATTATACCCTATTCAGGGAGGCAAGAGACAGTTAGTTGCCTTAAGAAATGGAGTTTAGATCTGAAGGATAAGAAGGTGTTAATTTGGTGAAAGGGGGAGGAAAGGATCTTTCAAGCTGAGGGAATGCTGGTGTAAAAATCCTGTGGTGGGAGGGTTTTCAGCAATATGAAAGACTAAAGCTGAGGGAGGGAGAAGACGTATGAGATAAAGCCAGAGAGACTGACATACTGTACCATGGTTGGTCTTTATCCTGAGAGCAATGGGAGGCCACTAAAGTGTTTTAAACAGATAACTTGATGGTTATTTGTGTGACTTCTTACATTAGAATCCCCTTAATCACTTACATTTATCCTCTACAGTGTCATCTAAGGGCCTTGCATGAATAGGCACATTCAATCAATATTTGTTTAATTTAATCCATGTTAGTGTACTGTATTTTTCAACATCTTTATTCACATGTTTCAATTGAATCTGATTACATTCCTAGGAACTAGGCAGGGTGAACACTGTAATCTCTAATTGACATATGAGGAAATAAGTAAGATCCAAGAGAATAGCTTGTCAAAAATCACATGGCCAATTTATGTTAGAGTTGTCACCAGAACCTGGGTCTCCTGACACCCTCATCCCCGACCTTGCCCAATGAGCAGTCCCTTCCTTCTTTCATCTTCCCACCTCCTCCCAAGTGATTATTTCACATACAAATCAGGACCACTACCAACAGTATGGTTCAACTCTCTTATATAAGCAGCTTATTTCATTCATACCAGGGCTGTCTGGAAAAAATCCAGCTAAAATGCCTCTGTATTTCATATTACATGGCTGTATACTTTCTTGATAGCATACACACACACACACACACACACATCTATATATATGTATATATGTGTGTATATATACACAAATGATTTGACATCATTTAGAAATGAATCTGTGCTCACTAACCATATTTTTTTGAACAGTGTTATACTGTTCTATTAGATTAAGGTTGTTGGGGTGCTGGGATAGCTCAACAGGTTGGGCATTTGCCTTGCAACCACGAGGTCTAGGGATCAAGTCCCAGCCCTGACCCATGCAAACCCACATACAGAACTGGGGCACCACTGGTAATCACCAGGATGGCAGGGAAAGTTCTTGCCTCCCCTGAGGGAGGCCCCCACTTTGGTTCCACCTCAGGCAGCCCTACATCCACCTGTGTGGAATGACACTATGTCAAAAAATAATAATTATATATAACTCTGGAGACTCCTCTGGGCCTGCCCCCCTTCTCTGTCTCTCTCATTTTCTCTCAAACAATAAAAATAAATCTTAAAAGAAAAAAGAAAAAAAAGGTTAATTGCTTTGTTCTAATTTTCTATAACTTCACTAATTTTTGAACTTTAGCTATCAATAATCAAGAAAAGTCAATAATAACCCACTACAACGGATTGGTTAATTTGTTCTTGTGTTTCTGTTGATTTGTTTTACATATATTGAGGCTATATCACTAAATATGTGCAAGTTTAGAACTATTACATCTTCCTGGTAAAGAAAATCTCTATCATTACGTATTGACTTGAGCTCTAATACTGCCTTTGGCCTCAAAGTCTTTTTTGCCCAGTATCAATATAGCTCTGCCAATTTTGTTTTTCTAGCTATTATGGTATGTCTTTTCTAAATCAAATTTTCTGTACCTTTATGTTTAGGAATGCTCCTTTCAAAAGTATATTCCTGAATTCTTAAACCAGCCTGACAGTCCATTTTAAGTGAAACGTAAGTTCATTTGTAATTATTTTGTGCCTTTATTTGTCCCACTGTTTCTAAGTTTTTCTCTCCATTTTTTAATGTATTTGAATTGTGTTAAGTCCATTTTTCACTCTACTAGTTTGAAAGGTTTACTTTCTGTTTCTGTTTTTATATAAGCAGCATTAACTTGTATTAGTTAGACTTATGTACTTTACTAACATTAACTCCAAATATCCCCATATTCCAATCTATAATATGTGTTCTGTTATCCTGTACTTTAGTTCTATCTTTTTTAGGGGAGGAGGGAATAGTGATTCACTTTATTATTTTTTTTTTACTTTTTATCTTGAACTAATTTTAGACTAACAGAAAAGTTGCAAGAATAGTACAAAAAATTCCCTTCACTTAGATTCCCTACACACAATATTAACATTTTACCACATTTGTTTGTATCATATTCTTTCTTTCTCACTCTTTCACACACATATCCACATACATTGTATTTTCAGAAACTTGAGAATAAGTTGCAAATGTAATAATAGCCTTTTAGTCCTAAATATTTCAGTGTACATTTCCTAAAAACCAAAAACATTATCTCATATGACTATGGAATAATGAACAAAATAAAAAAATTAGCAATGGTACAACCCTATTATCTAATCTGCAGAACTAATCTGGTTTTGCTGATTGATTTATTGTCCTTTGTGAACAACAACCAAACAAACACACAAAGCATTTCTGTGGTACAGGATCCAATCTAGGTTCATGCACTGAATTTAATCACCATGATTCATTAGATTTGTCTCTTTTAATCTGAACACTTCTTCACTTTTTTTTGGTGACCTTGACATTTTTTAAATGTCTCTCCTTTTGAATCTGTATGATGTTACCTCATGATTAGATGTGGGTGATGCCTTTTTAGCAGGAATACCAGAGAAGTGATGCTATATGCTCCTCAGTGTGTCATATCAGAAGTTATATGATGTTGATCAGTCCCATTACTGGCCATGTCAACTGTGGTCACTTGATTAAGGGAATGTCCATCAGATTTCTCCACTGGAAAGATATTTTTCTCTTTATAACTAGTAAGTATTTTGGAAGGAGGTCTATCTTTTGCAGCCCAATATTTATTCATTACTCTTATTATTGTTTTAATTAATCAACTTTTATCTACATTTGCCTATACTTTAATAGTTTATTGATTCATCATTTCTTCTTGTATTTTAGATTTTCTATTTGGGATCATTGTCCTTTTGTCTAAAACAATGTTCTTTAATATTTCCTTTAGTGCGGACATATTGGTGAAAAATTATCACAAGTTTCTATTTGTCTAAACACACTTTTATTTTTCCCATTTTAGAAAGATATTTTTACTGAATATACAATTTTAAGTTAATAGTTCCCCTGTTTTCTGGCACATATTATTAAAGTTGGGAAGTGAGTTATCAGTTTAATTAATATTTCTTCAAGAGTAATATGTGTTATCTCTCTGCCTGTCTTAAGATTTTCTCTCTGCCTTTGATATCATTATGATGTGCCTATGGTGGATTTCTTTTTATTTATTCTAACTGGGATTTTTTGAACTTTCCAAATCTATGGTTGAGTGTCATTTTACAAGTTCTGAAATCAGGTAGTAATTATCTCTTCAAGCATGATGTCTGCCTCATCCTCTTTTTCCTGTTAGGAATTCTCATTAGATTAAAATGAAATGAGAATTAATTACTCTATCCTCCATCTCTCTTAACTATTGTTTTAAGTACTCCATCTCTGGGTACTATCTTGCATTTTGGATAATTTTTTCACCTCTATCTTCTAGCTCATCAGTTCACTCCTCAGTTGTATCAAACCTGCTATTAATTTCTTTTGGTATTTTTAGTAGGTTTGACTCTGCTAGTCTGTTTCATCATGGGATTCTTTCTTTTTTTCTTTTTTTCTATGAGCCAATATTTCTTATAAGTTTTATCATGGAATTCTATTGAAGACTGGGTTGAACGTGGATACTCCAAAGTAAATCTGCATTTGTTTCTGTGGAACATCTAGGACCCTACGAATCCAGGACAAATTTAAGCTAAGTTTTCTGAATGTAGCTTTTTGGGACCACCCAGGAGCTATGAAATCAGGTTGGGGGAATGTGTAAAGGTCAATTCAACGTTATAAATTTTTAGGGAACTGTTTTTCCCTCCTTTACTTAGCAACAAGGCTTGAGCTGGATTAACTTTTCTTTGTACTCTTGGAATGGATAGTGGCAAAATTTATTACTAGGTCCTCATTTAGGGTCTCAGCTTTAGGCAGGTGTTCCCCTATTTGTTACATGTTTATATAAGTCCTAGGCTTTGTCTTTTTTTGTCTTTGGTCTTCTATACCTCAGTTATGAAAACCAAAGCTCAAGGTCACTGGGTTCAGCAAATGCCCTCAAGGTGAGTCCTAGCTTCAGAGTTTTGTTTCAGTCTCTGAATTTCTATTTTCATCTCATTTTTAGTCTCTGAGTAGTTCTTGTGCATTTACTTTAAAAAATACATTTTTACATATAATTTATTCTGTATGAAGGTCAATCAGAGCACCAAGAGGCTTTCATTTTATAAAGGAAGAAACTGAGGTTCAGCGAAGCTAAGCAACTCACCCTAAAACAGAGTGAGTAAATGGTAGAGTTGGAATTGAACCCAGACAGAGATACTGAAACATATACAAGGTCTGTCTGGAAAAAACCCAGCCATTGTCAATATAACGAGAATGGTTATAAGGTTGGACACTTTCTGGACAGCAGTTGTATTTCAAAACTAAAGTCAAATTTACCCAAATTTAAGTCACACAAGTTAATTTACATGTCAGTTTGCCAATATCAACTTGGGTATCTGCAGAGTAAAATCTCAAGATTGTCTTCTATTACAATTCTCGAGGAAGCTGGATTGAAAAAAGAATTATATTAAAACTTCCTCCAATTTAATAGTTAAAATATACCTAATAAGCGTGTGTGCATATATGTGTGTGTGTGTATGTGTGTATGCATGTGTTATCTTTGATGGTAGTAATCAACAAACCCAGCAAATCACAAATGCCCAAGGAAGATAATTTGGACTATCAGGTTTTGTTACAGTTTAAATAAATGTTTTCACATATGAAATTTTAATTCTCAGTGTGCAGTTTTCAATATGTAAATCATAGTAAAGACACCCCATCTCATAGTCATCTAGTCCCTCTTTCCAGGAGTAACCACTGCTAACAGTTTCTTCAATAGCTTTTAAACCATACTACATTTCCATATCTGGAGACATAAAAAAAGTTATCAATTTTTGGTAGTTGTGTCAAATGAACCCTCCTCTCTAGATTCACCAATCCAACTTTCACATCTAATATTTCCTACCTCTGTTTATACAGATTAGACATGTATCCAAGTTCAAGTCTCCTCCCATGGTAACACGAACACACAGAAAATCACTGCGTACCAGGGATTAGAATACATATTTCTTTATTTTCAGTTCAAGATTTTACTTTGGATAATACACCTCTGACAATCATGTCTCTGCTAATGTTAATAAAGCGACTTCAAATATATTTCTTCCACAAAGAAATCAACAGGGGAAGCCGGGATGGTTCAGTGGGTTAGGAGCTTACTTTGCAGCCCCGGGGACCGAGGATCGAATCCCGACCCCAGCCCGTGCGGACCAATATGCTGAACTGGGGATTGCCCCTAGTTCAGTTCTCACCGGGGCGAGACCTCGGACCAGTTCCTGCCCTGTACAGCCTCGCCCACCTGTAGAATGAAACTATGTGGAAAAACCAATGATGTGCAACTATGGAGACTCTTCTGGGCCCTGCCCCTTCTGTCTCTGACTCTGTATCTGTCTCTCTCTCTCTCTCTGTTAAAAACAATAACTAAATCTTAAAAAAAAAAAAAAAGAAAGAAATCAACAGAACTAAAATACAAATCAGCAGATCACACTAATCTTGCTTCGAACTTACAGGTATTGTGCAGCTGTCTGAATCTCGAGACATAAATCCAACATTGCCTAAGTGAAGGATGCCAGCAAGTATTCGGAAAATTCCCATCTGATAAGATTCACTAATTCCTGAAACAAGAGAGTAAATGAACAAGTGATTAATTTTGAAACAGGAACTAAATAATTATCTCAGACAATTTTAAGTCTATTTTTAACTACTGAATATTGCCAGATACTGTGCACATTATAATGTGTCATTGTTAATAATTTTATCATGGATGAGAGCATGAACTGTGGAGTGAGACAGACCTGGGCTCAAAACCTGGCTCTGCTCCCGACCTGCCACTCACATGGGGCAGGTACCTTCACCCTCTATGCTTCTGCTTTCTCATTTGAAATAGGGAATAACTGTGACTACCTCAAAGAGTGTTTACAAACATCTGATGAGAAAGTGCATATAGTATACGTAACACACTATATGATCCACGGTAAGTGCCAAACAACTTATCACCATCATTGTTACACAAGATTTAAGTATTTTATGAATGTTATTAGCTTTTTAATTTATCTCTACTCCAAATGCGTTGCAGCCAAATAAGCTGTTTTAAATCAGATTATTTAATTACTTAACTACACACCAAGTAGAAGTCAGAGACCCTAAGATTAGAAGTGTTTAGGCTGGTTTTGTATCCTGATGAGTAAGCGTCCAATTGCAGCATTAGAGGGACCTCAAGGATTAGGCAGGATAAGAAAGCTGGACAGCTCTTGGCTTTTTATCAGATCTGGCTTCATTTTTTTTTTTTTTTTAAGATTTTTTATTGTTTGAGAGGTGAGAGAGAAGTGGGGAGGGCCCAGAGCAGTCTCCATTATACATGATTAGTTGTGACATGGTTTTACTCCACATAGGTAAGTGTGGGCCACGTGGGACAGGATCAGAACTGGGGGCCTCCCACATGGGAGGAGAGCATTGAGCCATCCCCAAGGTTACCAGTTGCACTGCACATGTTCAGCACATGGGTTTGCATGGGCCAGGGCTGGGATTCAATCCCCAGACCTCATGGTTGCAAGGCAAGCACTCAACCTGCTGAGCTATCCCAGCACCCTAAGATCTCGCTTCATTTTTAAATAAGGAAAGAATTCCCAGAATATTAAATACACTTATATGCACGTAAAAATAGTAAAATTATTTCCAAATATGTTATCATATACAGAGTAACTAAGAACTGATCTTATAATGAATGTTTTTGCCATCTGTATTTAAAACTGGCTTTTTCAAATTTCTAATTTTCAATGTACAAACAGATTTGGTCTAGAAGCAAAACGTTTTTCAAAATTAATACACATACGAATCACCAATGAATCTTATTTAAATGCAGACTCTGATTCAGTGGGCCTGAGGTAGGGTCTGAGAGCATGAATTTCTGGCAAGCTCTACAGTGTTCCTCTACCCTACTCTGATTAGCAATGCTTTTAAATTAAATTAACTCACTTCAGGGTAATCCTCAAAACATGATTTTAGATTTATTCATATTCTGAGGGTTTTAAATAAATAATTCATCACTAAAGTTGTTCACTACAGTAATACCTTGGAATCCAAATGCCACAAAACTTGAACAACTTGGAATCCAAACAAAAAAAATCAGGCAAATTTTGCCTTGGAATCCAAACGCTGCTTTGGAATCCGAACGTCAACACATTCACATGGGATGTATCTACTGTACAGCCCATAGCTTTATCCAAACACCCACTCTTGTCTTGGAACTTGAACATTTTGGAACTCAAACAGGGTTCTGGGACAGATTAAGTTCCAATTCCAAGGCATCAATGTACATGTGTAAAGATTAATTTATTTACATGTCAACCTAATATTTTTAAATAACAGAAACAAGACAGTGACATCTGAGCCATTTCAAAAACATAATATACTATATATAATACACCCAGCCTGCTTAGCCACATAAAAACATGCAAAACAAAATAAAACAAACAAAATAAAACAAAGCAAAACCCTACAAAATGTGAGCTTGCACAGGAACCCATTTCATTTAACTTTAGATTTCAGGTTTTGTAAAAACTTAAGCAAAGTTAATTAGTCCTACCTTCCTTGATGCCCTGAATATGAGTTTTAAATAAGTTTATTGGGGGATAATTTGCATACCTTAAAATTCACATGTTTAAGTATTCAATTGAATTGTTTTTAGTAAATTTACACAGTTGTGCAACCATCACCGCCACCTAATTTTAGAACAGTTCCCCTTATCTCAAAGAGGAACCTCATACCCATTTGCTGTCCAGATGTGTTTTATAAAGAATGTTAAATCTCTCAACTTAATACCAAGCTAAGCCAATATTTCAAACGAAGGTTGCTTAAGTCAAAAAGCTATTGCTCATTAGAGCTCAAGAATAAAATTGCATTACCTAGCAGGGTGCAGGCCTGCCTGGTATGTGCCATCTCCTTGGCATCGTCGACTCCTTCAATCACAGGACTGCCACCTTGCTTTGTATAATGAAAGCTATTTGCATTTCCTGCAATTAAGGAAAATAAAAGATTTGTAGTCTATAAAAAAGAATTGACTTCTACCTTTATGTCTACTGTGAATCAGAGGCAGTGATTAGAGTCTGGCATTCCATTGCCTATGTGTTCTGTTATAATTTAATACAAAACTCAAAATTAAATAATAAAGTGAAAAGTTTGTAGTTTATTTATCTTAACTGGTGAGATGAACAGTGCTTTCCTAAATAGGGTTTATTCCAAACTACATGCTTCAAGCACTCTACACCCCTCATTAGAAACCACACAGGACTCCATCATATAAACTCCTTTTTTTTTTCTTTTAATCAAGGCAATTTTCAAACATATACAAAAATAGAGACACTAGTATAATGATCTCCTATGTATTTATCAATCATCTTAAACAAGTATCAATTCAAGACCAATCCTGTTCCATTTAAACAACAGCCACTCACTCCTTCCCCATCCCATGGGTTTTTCCTGAAGCCAACGGCAGACCTCTTATGTCATCCATAAATATTGCAGTATGAGATCATCTCCTCTCCAACCATTAAGCTTATAAACTCAGAAATTAACACAAAACAATACCAGTGCTATAAATGCCATATTCATACCTAATCGCAGCATTTTAAATTCAGGTAACTTTGCTGAGGCACAAAGCTGATAGAAGATATGATAGTTTCTCTCTTCTTCTGCCTTTGAAATAAAGAAGAGTTTTCAATGATACCATTTTAATCTAAAATTCAGAATAGTCAATTATAAAATACAATTTTAATATTTAATTATCTTGGTGCAATAAATTGTCCTTTCTTAAATTTACTAATGCATGTTTATGATTATTCAACTTTTGTGTATCTGTTGGTCACATTCAACATAAAATATCTGAAAGCAATGCTTTTTGAAATAGCGAACAACTTGATATGTGGCATTGTCATAGAGATAATTGGCTTTGGGGGAAGCTAAAACCATTTTTTGAAATACTCATATTTTCTCAGAATATCTTTCAGATTCATGATCTTTCTAACACTTTTAATGAAAAAGAATATCCTTCTTTGTAATATTTAGACTGGACCATCTAATGTGATTGTTTTAAGAAATCCACAAATGCACTACATCTTCTATATCATTTTAGTTTATATATTTTAATGTCAATAAAAATATTTTATAAAATAGAAAATAAATCATGTACAATTCTAAGATCATTTCTTATTATTTCCTGATAGTCTTTGTCCACATATATAATTTAAAAATACAGTTGTAACAATATTGTAATAATAAGCATGCAACACTAAATTCTTATAGTGTATCATATCCTTGAATTCTGTAGTGTATTCAGTTTACTAAACAATAATGCAAGTAAGGCCAAGGTCAGGTTTGATGCCCAAAGAGGGCTGAAAAGTCTAGTAAAGAAAAACTATTACAGGGACAGAAAATACTGAATAAATTAAGAATGTACCAATGATCATAAGCATGATTAGGCAAAAGATCAGGTAGTTCAGCTCACAGACAACTAGAAAACCAGGTGGATTTACAGAAATACTTTTGTCCTCTTTACACATGGACAATGTCAATTATGTTCTGTCTGACTCATTTTTGACATACCAAACTCCTCAAATATTATATAGCCCTAGGGATTGGGGAACAGCTAGAATTGCTTCAATATCTCTAGATACGACAAGAGTAGGCCTTAATGTTTTGTCTTTTTTTTTTTTTCAGAGCTTTTATTTTATTAGTAGCTTTTACAACATGCAAGTTTGCTATCAGAGGAATCCATAACATAACATGTCATTTATTTAACAGACTCTGAGACAGTAGACTCAATATTTATTAGTTCACTCACTCATACCACAAATACTTCTTTGGCATCTACTACTTAATGTTTTGTTTTAAGCACTATTAACCTCTGGTCACCATATCCTCTTAACCTTTAATTGTTTACCTATCAATCAAATCTGTACCGTTTAAACTCAATCTTCTCTCAGAGCTACATATTACTCCCATTCTTTCTTTTGGCTGCTAAACATTAAAAAAACAAACAAAAAAACCTATTATGTATATATGTGTATGTATTAACATTGCTCTGTGTGTACTTACATATTATTATTTAAAAATATACTTTTAGTTTTCAATTACAGTTGACATACATTATATTCGCTTCAGTTGTACAACATAGTGGTTAGACATTTATATAACTTATGAAGTGATCACTCCACTAAATCTAGTACCCATGTGACACTATACATAGTTATTATAATATTATATTCCTTATGCTATAATTAATATCCTCATTACTATTTCGTAACTACCAAATTGTAGTTCTTAATCCCTTCACTTTTTTCACCCATATTAGAACAATGGAGGAGGGTGACTATTGCTTTACTACACAAATCAAGTATTTACTGTAGATGGCCACAAATCAAACACATCTCCAAAGTCGAAGCCAGGGTAGTTAGGCTGCTGAAACTCATGACTCTCTGGATGTCCCAGATACTTTCAAAGCCATAACAGACTTGTGCAATGGGAACTGTAGACTGTACCACATGGCAGTGCCAGGGAACTCTGAACATCAATGCTATGGGCATCCAGTTAAGGAGCTCCAGAAAACCTGATATCGCAACATGCAGTGGGTCACCAGGAACCCTATGTTGGGAGTTTTCCAATGATAAGAATACATTTCCTTAGTATGCCTAAAAACATGTTTATCTATAGTGTTTCCCACTTACAGATAAAAAAGGACCAAAAGCAAATATGTGAATGAAATCTTGTACATAGATCTGAGTGTATTATTTGACAGTAGTTTACAATTGGGTTGTGAAGATTTTTTAACCCTTATTGCTCTATCAAAACAATATCATAAAACCATGTTCTGAGAGAGAAGAAGGAAAGAAAGAGAACAAGGATAATTTATTTTTCTTGAACTGAGTTCAAACTGTAACTCACTGAAAGCATAAACTAGTCTTTCCTATCAATTGGGAAATATGAGAGACAAGACTAAACTAATAGCACCTCTTCTTAACTAAGCTTTTCCTATAAGCATGTAGGAGAAAGCCAAAGCCATTAAACTTAAGTCAGAGCTCAGCCCCAAAGACTTAGTCTAAGAGGTATTCATTCCCTTGCCTCTAACAAGCATCATTTTACATGTGTCAGTCCAAATATGGTTTGTAGTAATATTTTCATAATATTCTCAAGAGTATGTGGAAATAAAATGTATAGCAGTGAGCATGAACTCTGGAATTATATGGCAATATAATATATGTATATATGTGTGCATGCCCAGCTTACCTGGAATACCACTCGGGATTTCTCTAAAAGGTAAGTTCTCATATTGGCACCAATGATTCGATATCTCTTATCAAAACCAATCTCAATATACTTCCCAAAACGGCTGCTATTATCATTCCTGGTTGTCTTAGCATTTCCAATTGACTAAGAAGGGAAAAAAATAAGATTTTAGAAGTGCAATTCATGATATAGCACCTACAGAATTGGTTCAGGGAGAGAAAGGATGGTATAGAACAGAACCCTTTAAAATCGATTCTTTTAAGAACAGAACCAATTTTGCCCTTGCAGACACAAGTGTATGTTTAGCTCAAAGCACAACCACACAGATATACACCAATAGTTTCTATTTGCCTTTTTATTCTCACATAAATTATTTTCATAAATAATAAACCTGAACCAGCAACTGGGAGGTTGTTTTCATATACCGTTTGCAATATCAGAACACACTCATTCATGCCAACAAAGAAAGAGAATGGATAGATTGGGAGCTGCCAAAGCCAAGTCCTCTGAGTTAAACAACAAGGTTTTGGTTTCTTAAAAAATTAAGTATGTTTTACATAAAGAAGCTGGTAAAGGCACATTAATATTCTCCTGAAAACACTGCTCTGGTGTTCAAGATCTCATTAGTCAGAGATTTCTATCATCTTATCCTGTGACAACAAAGGTAGAGTAGGACAGCTTAATTGTGGAGTATTAGTAATTGCCCACTCAAATCAAAGCCATTTTCCAAAACCAGAGACAGTAAATTTTGGCTTTATTTCTTATATTTTTATTTTTTTATTGTTTTTGACAGAGAGAGAAACACAGATAGAGACAGAGAGAAGGGGGAGGGACCAGAGCAGTCTCCATAGTTGTATATCATCAGTTTTCAACATGGTTTCGTTCCACACAGGTGGATGGGGGCTGCATAGGGCAGGGGAACTGGGCTGGGGGCCTTACACATGGGAGGCATACCCCCAAGACCTGGGGACCAAACCAGGGGCCTTCACATGGGAGTCACCTGGGAGGCTCACCCCAGGGAGAACTGAACTGGGGGCCACAACCCAGTTGAGCATATGGGTCCACACGGGCCGGGGCCGGGATTCAATCCTTGGACCCCAGAACTGCAAGACTAAGGCTTAACCTGCTGAGCCATCCTGGCATCCCCAAATCTCGCTTCAGATTTTGATAGCTGTATCTAATTTGCAGGACATCTGCTATAGAGAATGTAACTTTCAGCTAAATTTTTTTTTCTTTTTTAAAATTTTTATTGTTAAGTTTATTGGGGTGACATTGGTTGATAAAAATTACATAGGTTCCAGGTGTACAATTCTACATTACATCGTCCATGCATTGCATTATGTGCTCACCACCCAGAGTCAGTTCTCTTTCCATCACCGTATCTTTGATGCCCCCTCCCTATGGTCCCATATAATCTTAAAATGGCATCTATGGGAAAGCTGGAATGGCTCAGCGAGTTAAGCGCTCGCTTTGAAGCCCTGGGGACCGAGGATCGAATCCCAGCCCCGGCCCCGGCCCGTGCGGACCTACATGCTGAACTGGGGTGTGCCCCCAGTTCAGTTCTTGCCAGGACCTATGTGGGAGGCTCCCGGCCCAGTTCCTGCCCTGCGCAGCCCCGTGCCCACCTGTGGAGTGAAACTATATAGAAAAACTAATGTCAGCTGTGGAGACTGCTCTGGGCCCTCCCCTTTCTCTCTTTGTCTCTCTCTGTCTCTGTTTCTCTCTGTCAAAAATCAATAAAATAAATCTTTTAAAAAAAATGGCATTTGTATTACTTTCTGATCTAAGCAACATGCTTCTATATATTTTTCTCTCAAGGCAAAGCAAAAAAACATGGTGTAATGAGAAAAGCAAGTGTTCATATAATGCATATATTAAATGTTCAATATAATAATTTCATAAGGTTGATTAATATCTTTCACTTGTGCAAAGCCTGTGACAATCAGGATTAGTATATTGAAACCATAACAGTGAGAAAGACGTAAAAGTACTCTGCAGTGTTACAAAAGCAATACAAATATAAGAGTTACACAGGCACAAAAGCCAACACATTAGGTTCTTAGAGAGTATTTTCACTCTCTGAAATACAGAGCAGGTATTGTCCTATTTTGTTTTGGCAATGAGAACACTGCTATATTTCAGATTAACATTTTAAATGGAAAGAATGACTGAAAGCTATCTTCCCAATAATGTAGCCTAAGGTAATTTAACAATACAGATATTTAGTCAGATATTCCCCTTCCTGCAGAAAGTCTCCACATACAGAATTTTCTTTCAACACAATAAATTTTGTCAAAAAGCAGATGAGGGGAAGCTGGGATGGCTCAGCGGGTTGAGAGCTTGCTTTGCAGCCGTGGAGTCTGAGGATCGAATCCCGGCTCCTGCCCAGGCAGACCCATATGCTGAACTGGGGTGTGCCTCCAGTTCAGTTCTTCCCAGGGCCCATGAGGGAGGCCCCCAGCCCAGTTCCTGCCCTGCGCAGCCCCGCGCCCACCTGTGGAGTGAAACTATATGGAAAACTAATGCTGTCAACTATGAAGACTGCTCTGGGCCCTCCCCTTCTCTCTGTCTCTCTCTCTCTGTCAAAAAACAATAAAATTAAATTTTAAAAAAGCAGATGAAAGGTTACATGCAACAACACTGGAAGCAGCAGTAATAGTTATTGCATGCTTACCTGCTACTGTCCTAAGCACTTCTAGCAACTAAGCAAGTTGGGGGGAAGGGTGAGCCACAACTGCTCCTCCTTCCCTGAATCTTATCCCACCTTCCATATGTCATCTCTCCCCCATTTACTCAGTGGGAGTTGGAGTAGTCAACCTGCCGAAACAATACTATACTCTGTGAGAAGAGGCAGGGAGTAGGCACGGGTTGCAATAGACCCTTTTGTCTTTGAGTAAAAGATATTTAAACATAGAGCAAAGAATGGTAGAAGAAGCAAGGAAATAGAATCTGAAGATCTGGGTGTCAGACCAAGCCCTATTACCACTTGCCATTATTTAATCCTCTGAGGAGCTTTAGTGTCCCCAACTGTAAATTGCCTAGGATAAATGAACTCTAGGGTCCTTTTTAAAAATAAAGTATGAGTCTCAGCCTTGAACGTGACATGGAAAGAAGGTTCTATATATAAACAGTTACATAAACAGCACCTTTTGTGCATTCCCCTCAATTGCTCTGTTTGCTTTATAAGTACAGTAGATTCTCCATTAACAGGAACTCAACAACTGGCACTCTCCAGCCAGTTGCTTGAGATTTTGCCGATTGCTTGAGTCCGGTTAATAGAGAGTCTACTTACATTTATCGGGCATCTAGCAATCCCCATGGGTGCCAGTTAACTGAGAGTCTACTATACTACATTTATAAGAACCTCCCTTAATCCTATTTTCATTTGAATGAGAAAGAAATTGCTAAAGGAAAGGAGAAGTTTTGTGGTCTTAATTTTTCTATTGATTTTAGTGAAATGTTGAGTAAATTACTCTTGTTTACTAAAAGGAAATGAAAATCTTCAACTATGATTACTGAAGATGAAAAAGAACTATCAAGACCCATGTGCCCCAAGAATCTTTCCTGTCCCCATATTAGGATGAAACTTTCCAGTAGAAAGGGGCAAAAAAGAAAAGATAAAGTAGAGAAAAAAAAAAAAATCACTTCTCCATACATCATTTGTAAAAGGAACCCACAATGAGGATGAAGAATTTTCTCTTTAAAGGATAATGTGCAAATCTCATTGGGCACTGGGCTGTGGTATGTGAATTGTGTAGGATACTCCAACGAGGAGTTTCAGCAGATCACTGGACACCCAGACTTGTCTTTCTTGACATCACACAGTAAAGGCCTCTGATTCACAGGCATAGTCTTGGGGCAGGTTTAAAGTTTAAAAAGTTTTCAAGGCCACAAATTCAATATTTTACCTATGGTTTTTTTTTTCCTCTAACTGTAAACCCTTTTGTCATCATTCTTCAGCCCCATATTCCACTTTGATCTTTCAAACTGGTATGACTTCATTTGTGGTTGAAAATGAGTTCTCTCTTTACCAACTTTTCTCATTCTAAATTCTGACAGAGAAACTAAACAGTAATGTAGAATAAAGTAGCTAAGCATACTGATGCCTTTATCATTTTTTTTTCATCTTAGCAAACAGGGTAAATTCCTTACAATTACATCTTAACAGAAATATCTGTGGTCATTCCAAATTTTTAATATCACTCCTACTAACACAAGTGAAATATGGGTTGTAGAAAAACCAATGTAGCTATTTTTTGAAAGAATATAGCAAGGTCACAAAATATTTCATTCAATTAAAGATATTCTAGAAAGTCCATTCCAGTCTTGTGTTATTATATGACCCAGGTCTAGAAAAGATGAGATTTCCTGATGCCATCACAACCAACACTTTGGGTTATTCTAACACTAGGAACTATGAATGACCTAAACTATTTCCAAATATCAAGAATTCATTGACATGATCAAAACCAGTCAAAATTAAGATAGGAAGCAAATACCTGTTGTTTTCTGACCCAAAACTGGCTCTACAGACTATGTATTTCCTCAATATTAAACTAGTGGCATCCACTACTGTATCCGTAACTTAAATTCTTCAAAATCTTAATAGCTGCTTAAAATCTTTACTACTCTCTTTGGCACAAACATCTGTGTCCTCCTGTCCATGCTATTTGAGAAAACTTTCCCAGTTCTCTTTCCATAGTGCACCCAGACCAGGAGGGAGGCCTCTTAGCTTCCCCAGCATATCTTGTTCTCTCAACCCCAAGAAAAGAAGTCTTGCTGCTCTAGGGGCAGCCCTGTAGGCACAGGGTCATGACATTCTGTTTTGAAGTGTCACACAAAGCACTGCAAACCAGGCACAATTACCTCTGCACTGATTATTGCAAAAACCACTTGTACCACAGGTGCATCAGGCCAGTTTTAAACTCCATCTGTGTTTGGGTGACAAATAAGGCATGACAAAGAAAAAAACAGGAATAAAAAATGCTGATTTAAATTTTTAATAAGAAATGTTTGTTTCTGCATGTCCAAACTAATTTTTCTCCATTTAATGAGACTTTTCTTTTATTGGGACTACTTACAAAAATGTAACACATTATACAAATAATTCTCTAGTTACAAGTCCTAAAATACTCAAACTCTCACACGAATAGGTCCATTTTCTTTGGCATAAGCATTTCTACTTTGTATACATATTTTTTTTCCTTTTGAAAGGACAGCCTTTCATAGTTCTTCCTTTCTCAATGTTTCATAGTTAATGGATTTCTTTTTCTAACCTAAAACTGTGTGATATGCTTGACAGAAACAAGAAAAATATTTACAAGGTCATGACTTAAGTTTACAGTTCAAAAATGGGGAAAAAAAATATATGACAATTTTATAGCTAAACAGGTTGGACTAAGTACAGAAAATGAAATGTGGGCAAAGGAATACTGAAACTCATTCATGCTTCTACATAGTGAATCCTATGTTTTAGAAAGAGCTTAAATAAGAAGTTAGAATTGGGAAGAAATTAGTAACTTACACTTCTGGTCCAAGGAGCAATAGATATGAGTCAATTAACCAGAAGAAAGAAACTTCAGAAAATGAAATATCACTACCAGCTATTTAGAGGCAAGAATTCAATGACAGGTTAAAAAAGCATAATTATGAAATAAAGTAGATTCCTCATGAGCTAAGCTTAACTCAAAATGTCTACCTTAGTGAATTTTTACTTTTCCTATATCTCTTACTAACACGTGGAAAAGTATTTTCCTACTTTTAGTGCATGGGAGATCCCAGACTTTCTGATATGTGCTGTATAAATCAATTTTCTTTTACACATCTTAACAAGAGACCATAGTAAGAAGATCAAGGCTGCTTCTGTCTTACCTCCATGATGGGGTTGGAGGCTAAGACCTTTTCTTCAACATTGGCTTCACTGGCAGAACCACTTACAGTTGCAAAGTATCGCATGGCATACTTAGCTGAGACTGTTTTTCCTGCCCCAGACTCTCCACTTACAATGATGGACTGATTTCGTTCATCTCTGTAAAACAAAGAAGAGTAACTGACAGTGCTGCCCACTTCTCAATGTGAGTAACATTTCCTCTGTGTACTTATCAATGAGCCATGATGAATTTCTGCTGGTTCATACATGCAACAATGTAGGAAGAAACTTAAGAATGGTATTTCTTAATAAAAATAACTGCTTATAAACTAACAATGAAACAGAGAGGGAAAAGAAGATATCAACTATTAAATTAGAGAGCAACACATCTAAAGATAAATCTATAATAGAGGGTCTCTGAATTTTCTGTGTATTCACATTTCTAGCATATTATTTTATGCCTAGAGAATTATTTTGGTATATTACAGTACTGTTGTTGTTGCCAATCACCTCAGATGAAAAAGGAACCACAGCAAAAGAATTTGGAAGAAAATTCTATTTTATTAAAATTACAAATTGTCTACTAGCTAAACAATCATAGTGTCTCCCACAAGCTCCATCTTCTAAGGTATCCTCACTACCAGAGAACAAATGGTTCATTTGTTGGCTTATTTGTTCAAATATGTCAGAACTCAAAGACTATCACCATTACATTTTTAATTCATTCACACAATGACTAAAACTCTAAATGATGAACTTGCATAAAAGATTGTCATTTTTTTGAGGCTAAGGACCTATGTCACCTTTATCTTTAATATCTAGCATGTAATTCAGAGCCTAAAACATCAGAAATGCTCAATAAATGTGTATTGACTATAAGTAAAAAGAATTTCAATGAGTAATGTAGCCTAGGAATCAGTCTTTCTGCTTTCACTATGATTTCTCCTAGGACATAAACAGGAAACATCCACTTCCTGAGAGAAACTGGCAGTCAGTTTTAATTCATCAAAATAACTGAACAAGTAAATAATGGTGGTACCATTTGTGCCCTTAATTTACAATGAGACAAGGTGACTCCAAAGGTTTTTAGTGGAACTATCTTATACAGCGACAAGATAGGGAGGTTATTCAAGTACAGAAGATGGTCTTTTTGTCTTTAAAAAATTTTTATTTATCCAACAAATATGTATCAAACACCTACAATATGCCAAACATTGTGTTAAATACTAGAGATAAAAGTTACATAAATCATGATCTGCATACTCAAGTAGTTGATGGTTTAATAGGAAAGACAGATTAGTACTTTAAGATTATAATACATATAATGGGGCACTGAGAGGAAAAAGAGGAGATCAGGGAAGACATCCTTGAGGTAAGCAAGGTCTAGAAAGAAGAGCTGGAGAAAGCAAGCAAGGGAGGAGAAAGTTAGGAAGGAAAACATTCCATGGAAAGGAGATAAGATAAATGAAGGTCTGTTTTTTTTCTCAGATATACAAGAAGTTAGGAAAAGGCAGAATCTTCACTCAGTTTGGCTGGAACATAGATGGAGTAATTAACAGAGAAGGTTGCAGAAGTTAGCAAGAACTGAATCATAAAGTCTTACATGAGATAATAAGGAATTTGAAGTTTATCTAAAGGTCATAGAGTGCCACAGCAGTTTTAAACCAAAAAACCACAACCCAATTAGTAAAATCCTCTGGTAGCAATGTGGAGTATGGGTTGCATGGGGTCCAGATGAAAAATTATGAAAGTTTGAACAGACGTTGTGGTCGTGACCAAGAGAGGCAGATGGGTTTATGAGATACAGAAGTGACCAGAATCAACAGTATCTGGTAACAAATTTCCAAAGTAGAAATTTAGGACTTTTCTAAGGAAAAGGTTCTTTATCTTTGATAAATGAGGGTCATGCCTTATTTTCTAGACTTTGAAAAATGCAGTGGGATAACCCAGTGCAGGCCCGATAAGTACATTCATATCCCTCCAGGGCCATGTAGCAACCCGTTCCTGACACTGACTCCTAAACTGTAGACAAAATCAGGAGGACCATGATGACAACACTAAGGAATATATAATTCTTATTGTACAAGCTTGCACATAACCCCGTTTTTATGAAATTTCCTTGAACCTCATACTCACCATCTCATTTCCTTATCTGAATTTCTAGACTGTATTAAATACTCCCATTGCCTCTGTTCATTCACGGCTGATTTCAAGATCAATCACTCATAGTAAAAGTTCTCACTTTGGTGCCAATGTCTTTTTTTTCCCACTCATTTAAAATGTTCGCAGAACTTACTTTTTTTGATACATTAATCAAGGGACAGTATCAGCAGTCTTCAGGTTACCTTCCATAATATGATTAGAAAATGATCTCTTCCTAATTCCTATATGATCAATCTGTCACTACACCCTGTGTGACAGCTATTTGACAAAAGTCTCCCAGCACTTCTAATAGCAAACTAGGTGAGGAGGCTGCCACTAATCTGATGAAAAGGAAATATTAATATGAACCGCTGTTCTAAACTATACTGCATTTGGAAAGCTATTTCAAATCTTAATGACAAAATTTTGTATCAAAAAATCTAAAAATTTAGAGATGCTGGGATAGCTCAACAGGTTGAGCATTTGCCTGGCAACCATGAGGTCCAGGGATCAACTCTTGGTCACAGCCCATGCAAAGCCACATGCTGAACTGCAGCACAACTGATAACTGCCAGGATGGCATGGAGGCAAAGGTTCTCACCTCCCATGCAGGAGGCCCCCAGTTTGGTTCCCAGTCTGCGCGGCCCCACATCCACCTGTGTGGAATGAAACTATGTCACAACTAATTATGTACAACTTATGGAGACTGCTCTAGACTTTTCTCTGTCTGTCTGTCTGTCTCTCTCTCTTACCCTCTCAAACAATAAAATAAATCTTAAAAAGAAACCTAAAAATTCATATATAAAAGCCCTTTCCTATAATATATGAAAGAAAATATTAAAGGCAATAAGATCAAGATGTTCAAATGAGTCACAGAGATTTGTACAATTGTCTATATATACACACTGATATCAAGCACATGCTGGATACATTATTTTTTCTACAATTTAGGATCCTGTATCCATATAACCAATAGTGTTTTAATATTTTTAAGGGACTTTATTGTATTTATTACATTTTCCTAACTTTCTGGCAGAGAAAATTCCCTTTTTTTTCCAGAGCCCTGCAGAGCATTCCAATATATAAATAAGGACCACTCTTCCTGAATCCAGGTTCCAGTATTAGCTCTGTCATGTATCAGCTTCATGGCTTCGAGTAATTGCATGACCTCTTTGCTTCACAATTTTCTCATCTTTAGGATTAAATGGCATCTAAGCCCCCCTCAAAAGCTAGGGTTCTATGATCAGAGTTAAAAATAACTCCACAGTTGATTTTTCAGATGTTGGATTGGCCATAGCCTGCATTGTAAACCAGGGTGAGCTCTTGGGACAACTGGAACAGGATAGGTCTACAGATTCTCGGAAGGTCTTGAATGACTGGCTATATGTGAGATGGAGGATTTCTTCTCTGGAGGATCTCTGAATCAGAGATGGCCAAAATCAATAAAGGGCTACAAAGAGAAATATGTAAAATAAACCACTGACCTGCTTTTAAATTAAGACCACAAATTAGAAATCTTTATAATAAGTACCATAAAGTCTTTAAATGTCTTTCAGTTTTATGTGGCCATTGGAAGAAATATCAAAAAGATAGAACAAGTGCAAAGACAGAAGTAGAGACACAGAAGGGAGAAAGGTAATGCATAATAAGGACATGCAAAGGGAAAAACAAGAAGAATATGATAGAAATAGAGAGAAAATAAATACATACACCAGGAATAAAAAATTGTATGGTTTCAAGGTAAATATCAGAGTCCACCCTCTTTTATTCATTTGAGCTGTGGCTTTTAGATTGTTATATACATGTAAATAATAACTTACTATACTTCGAAATTCTGATTGGCTGATCAGCCACTGTTCACAATACTTCAGGTGTTCTTGTCCTTACATTATAAGAAACTTCTTTGTACTTTCAGAATGTAGATATCACTTCAAGAACCTGATAAAACCAAGTTCAGAAACAGAGGTTCTTCACTCCTCATCAAGTACGAATCAATCTGGAGCATCCTACTGATGCATAAATCAAAGATTTATGCTTTCTGGCTTGGCTAGTCCTCTCAAGGGTCTCTGCAATGACCCTAAATAGCCTGGCTACTGGATGCCCTGGAGTAGAGGTGAGCTCTTCTGACCTGTTTCAGTTAATGGGGGCTTCAGAGGCTCTTATGTGAACTAAAAGCCCCCAACTAAAAATACTGCTTCACTGATTCATTCAACAAACATGTAATGAGTAGCCACAATATGCCAAACACCTTTATGAAGATAAAGATTTTAGGGCCATAGCCTATTGAGGGAAATTGAAAAGTACACAGTTAATATACAATAGACTAATTGATAAAAAAAAAAAAAAAAGGACTGCCCGGGATATTATGAAAACATATAGGAGGTATAGTATGTAGTTACTGGGAGATAAAAGGAAGGGATGTCAGGAGATGCTTTCTAGAGATGATGATGCCCAAATTGACTTTTTTTTAAATTTTTAATT
Organism: Craseonycteris thonglongyai; assembly: GCA_004027555.1. Classification (NCBI taxonomy): domain Eukaryota; kingdom Metazoa; phylum Chordata; class Mammalia; order Chiroptera; family Craseonycteridae; genus Craseonycteris; species Craseonycteris thonglongyai. The sequence goes on along the minus strand of PVKE010019422.1, from coordinate 4,612 downwards.
AATTTATTTATTATTTTTGACACAGAGAGAGAGAGAGAGAGAGATACAGAGACAGAGAGAGAACTGAGCTGGGGGAGCTCCCAGTTCAGCATATGGGTCCGCACGGGCCAGGGCTGGGATTTGATCCCCGGTCCCCGGCGCTGCAAAGTGAGCGCTTAACCCACTGAGCCACCCCGGCTTTCCCCCCAAATTGACTTTTATGAGGTGATTAAGAGAAAACAGATTGTGAAAGGGAAAATGAGAATTAAATATGTAGAGGCATTGGAAACCCCAGAAAAAAAATTATTCAAGGATAGACTATCTCCTCTGGGGTGACAAAAAGAGACTTTACACTTAAGTCTGTTTTCCTTCTATGGTCCTCAATATCTAGATCTATTTAGTATCAATATCTCTATCTAATTGGTCTGTTCAGCCTTTCCTTATATTAAGTTTTCATTTTGTATCAGGTGTAGTATTTTATTGATTTTCCTTCTAAACTTTACCCTTTAAATATGTAATCTTTCTAGTTTATCGTTGTCACATTGAACACTATTCATATCTTCCAATACCATCAACTTGTCCTCTGCAAATTTAGTGAGCATACTTTCAATTCACATTCCAAGTCATTAATGAGGAAACTTGGAAATGCCAGCCTCAGCCCTGACTCATGCAGAACACAATTTAATATATCCAGCCACATTGAAGTTGACTCTCTGATAATCACCCATTGGGTGTTGCCATATACCCTGGTAAAGTATATAGCACCTATGTCTAATTTTTAGCTTATAAGTGATCATGTTCTCATGAAACAAAATCTAGAGTTTTGCTTTTTTGCAGGCATTCCATCTAATTATTTCTCCCTTTACTTGATCGCTTGCTTGAAAAAAGAGAACATTAAGTTAGTGTAATATAATGCTTTATTCCAAAACTGTGTGTTTATTGTGGTGACTTAAAGATGTGGCTTCACTTGAGCCTCTAATTCCTATCTTTCTTATTAGGGAGATGGTAAGTTTTCCTGCATTATTATCATGTGTCAAAATCAAGCTACTCTGCTGTGCCTTTCTGACGACTGCTTTTGTTCAATTCCAAGAAGAAAAGATTTAAACTTTAAAGATTTATACTATACAATGAGTTCACAATGGCAATATTATTTTTGCAGTACAAATATTTACTAAAAGAGTGTGTTGGCACTGGTGAAAGCTGTTCTTTAGAGAGGCAGAGAGAGTATTCAGGAAATGAATGTAAACCTTCTCCAGAGATCCATTCAATTCCTGATGAGAAGCCCATCATCTCGTGTTATTAGATCCTCTCATGTCAATCTATTTGTTTAATTTTTAAAATTAATTTTATTCCTTTAAAATGTTTATTCATAAAGTATTAATTAACTTCCTTTTATATTAATCAAGTATACAGAATTGCCAAGTGGATCTACTAAAAGATTGTATCTCCAGGTTTAATAGCATATACTTACATCATTCCAGACAGTTATTCTATTTCACCTCCTTATTGGGAATCCCAGGCTAAGTATAATACTGAAACCAGAAACGGTTGTAAAAGCGTAGATTGCATTTAAAATTATGGCATGAGGCTAATATGCAATGCTATTCCATTTTGCTTCCTTATTGGGAAAAGCAGGCTAAGTATAATACTGAAACCAAGAGCCCTGGTAATGAGAGCACCAGGACTCACATCGAGAAAGGATGGGACATCTTCATTTGGTAAGAAAAAAAAAAATGTCAAGAAATTATTCTGCAACTTCAATTGCCCACTAGAAGTCTAAGTATACATGCTCAATTGAACTGTTGTGGCACATTTTATGAGTGTAAATTTATTCATACTATCATAACTGATTGAAGCATACTTTAAAACTGCCTGAAAAACAAAACTGAGCAAAAAGAAAACCAACAAACAAACAAACCTGCAGTTAAGAAATCTGACTGGCTGAGCCACAGGAAATAATGAGGGAGGAATATTAGAAAACCGAAGTAAGTCTAAGGATAAAAAGCCAGAAATATTCATATTAATCTAACACTACTTGTGGATTACCAGTAACAAAGATGGTGACAGCTAAGCTTTCATATTTAAGAAGAATATTTTCAAAGACATCAGATAGTTCTCTATGAGCAGTATAAATGTTTTCAGAGACTATTTTTCGACTTGCACGCTATGTAATTCCCTCTCTGCCTAGAGTTCTCAGGTTGTACTTGTGTGGTGCTGACTCTGTACTGTAATGCTCCAGCACTATACAAATCAAATCCTAGGGGGCATTTCTAACTTTAAGGGAAAAAATTATACCGATAGATGAAATTTGCTCTATTTTAAGCTTAAAAAATTAAATTTCTTAAACTTGTTACTATTTTACAGTAGAATCTGGTATAAAATGATATATTATATAGTACAAAACTATGTTTAGTCATTTTATATTTAATATGTCAATATTTCATAGTGTCAGGCTAATGGAATTTGAAAATTAATCTTCCTAATTATGTGTCCCTGGAAAAATTACATAACTTCTCAGTGCTTAAGTTTTCTTGTTTATAAAAGGAAGATTAATAACAATACCAACCTCAGAAGGTTCTGTGAGGATAAAATCAGTTAATATATGGATGGCAAATAAAAAATGTCTTGCACAGAGTACTTAACTGTTTATTACTAGAGGTATTAATATTTTATTAATAAGAGGGCATAATGACTTCTGTGGACTCTGTCATTGAACTAATTCTAAAATTCTGTCACATACTGATCCAATTATGCATAAATAAATACTCTGGTTCGAAAATAAAAATCTCTGCAGTATTAGTTTTTTTCTCCACCTCATAAATTGCTTGAGGTTTCCCATATCATATTTATAACATGTCATGTTGTCCGTAAGCTGGAGAAATGAGTTAAATATATACTGTTGTTCTATGCCTCCTTAGTTTTGCATTACATTATATTATTAAGAGTATAATCTAGTATTTAAAGTAGCTTTTTTCCCCCATTCTCTACTCTCAAAATGTCAGGCTTCCATGGTTAATATCAAAGACATTTTGCTGATGCTGTTCAAGATCACCGATGCCTTACATGTAATATTAACATTAGAATTCACACTTTCTTTCAGATTTAATTCTCTAAGACACAGGCAGATTTCTTCCAGCTCTTAGGCCTTTTAGTTCTGGTCTGCCACTCATTACCTGAATGACATTAGGCAAAGCAATACAATCAAACCTGATCCACTCACCTGTAAAACCTAACACCTGTCCTTGCATAGTCACAGGATCATGATAAGATTCCAAAGGCAGCTTTTAAAAACTATATGTCCTTTTACAAATGTGAGGTTATTTTAATAATAATGCAGGCAGGCCATCTGAGACAAACTAGTCAAGGCTATTTATTTAATAATAATTTCCAAGTTGCCATTCATTGTATTTTAAAATATCTGTGACATAGCAAAGAAGAAATTATCACATCTCATAAGAGTCATGACATAATAAATAGAGCTTCCACCAACCTGGCCATTTGCTTGTAAGCTTCTTCAGCTACTGCAAAGATATGTGGATCCATATCACCCATGTTCTGACCACTGTATGCATTAATAATATCTTCTCCATAAATAGGCAGCTGTTCATAAGGATTTATAGCTACTAGGACTATACCTGGGGGAAGGGGTGAGAAAGCAAAAGAAGTCAGTGATATCCTAACGAGCATATCAAACTTGGTAGAGTGAGAAAGAAGCACAGTTAACACAAATTTCAATTTCAGTTAATACTGAACTAACAAATTGTTAAGGATCAAAATGTGTCATACATAGCCTTTGCCTTCAAATCCACTATACCTAGTCCTAACAACACCATTTTAAAACTGAACTAGGTTACTTAAAATAATAAAAATTGTGGCAACATTAAAAGAACTTGAAATATTTTCATAACATTTAAGCTAAAAATTCTACTTCTAGAAATTTATCTAAATGAAATAATCAAGCAAAGTGTTTTGTTTTTAAATAAAGATCTTTACCACAATGTTACTCATAACAGTGAAAAGTGAAAACAAATAAAATATATAATAAGGAGTGGATAACAAATTATTAGGCTACCACCACAAATCACATTTTTTAAAAATACTAAATGTCACAGGAAAATATCACACAAAACTCTAAAGAGACTAACTCTAATTTTATATCTATTTATACTTCCTCACATACATATGCATATAGCATGTAAATCAATATGATATTGGTTATTTTTCAGTGGTAAGTTAAAATTCTGTTCCTTTTTATACTTTTTTACATTTCCTTAGATTTTACATTCAGTGTATATTAACTTAATGAAGTCATTCATCCAACAAATACATTTTCAGTTCCAACTATGCTTCAAGTCTGAGTGCTAGATTTATACAACAGTGAACAAAAAAGACAAATCTTTTTCTAGTAAGAAATTCAAACAAGTAAGAAATATATATATATATATATATATATATAAAATATGTTAAGTAGTAGTAAGGAAAAGGAGAAAAATTAAACAGAGAAGGGAGACAGACACTAAGGAGAGGACAAGGGGTTTATCATTTAGATGGGGTGGCAGGGTGGGCATGAAAGGCTTCACCAAGAAGGTAACACCTGTGCAAGAAAAAAATAAACGGGGAGAAAAAAAAAAAG
>PVKE010019421.1:0-28494 GCA_004027555.1 Craseonycteris thonglongyai | reverse complement strand
GAGAGAGAGATACAGAGTCAGAGACAGAGAGAAGGGGGAGGGCCCAGAACAGTCTCCATAGTTGTACATCATTGGTTTTTCCACATAGTTTCATTCCACAGGTGGGAATGGGGTTGCACAGGGCAGGAACCAGGCCGGGGTCTCACCCTGGTGAGAACTGAACTGGGGGCCCTCCCCAGTTCAGCATATGGTTCCGCACGGGCCGGGGCCGGGATTCGATCCTCGGTCCCCGCGGCTGCAAAGTGAGCGCCGAACCCACTGAGCCATCCCGGCTTCCCCTACTTCTTTTTCTTAGTAGATAAAAGTCCCAAGTTGGGATATAAATATGTGAACAGCTTCAGATAATGCCTCTTTAGGATGTGAATAAGTATCTTTTAATATGATTCTCAGAGGCTTATTTGCTTTTTCCACACAGGACCTATAGAATAGTGGTTAAGAGCTTGGGCTCTGAACAGATATCCAAACCTGGTTTTAATCCTGGTCTCCTGCCAACTAACTATACTTGGGACAAGTTACTAAAATTCTATGAGAAACCTTAATTGTGCAGCTGTAAGATGAGAATATATTAGTATTTCCTCAAAGGGGAGAATTGGTAAGAATTAAGTGAGATAACATGTAAACATGCATAGCCTAGTTCCTAGATACAGTGTCCAACATATATTAGTTTATATCAACAATATTAAGAAGCCTGTATATTATAAGAACCAATCCTGTTCATTCCCAGTGAATGTAAATGTATATTATTATTCTTGCATCTTTAAGTAGGAAAGTATCCTACTTGCTGTTACACACTGTGAAGCTAGAGAAAGGAATGAAATTAAGCCTTAGGCTATCTAATCTTCATTATACTTAAATATATTTCCTTTTTATCTGTATTTCTAGACATTTGTTGAATTAAAATTTTCTGGTCCTGATTGAAAATTTGATTGATTGCCATTCTTTGTAAGAAAGAAATGAATCAGTTAGGTGTTAGAATCTGGATCTGCCTTTGTAAATATATAATGCTAGAATAGACTAATTTAGCACAGATGAAAATTCTCCATGGTTTTCTCCATGCACCTGTCTGATAAGACACGTCATTGAGCGTAGGGAAAGGTTAACCAGCCAAAGATGCGCTTATTATACTGCTGTTTTTCTTTTTATACTATATTGTTGTAGCCCTTGCAAATGGAAGCCTTTCTGGTGAACATTTTGTTACATTATTAACATTTCATTTGTGTCATGTCTGGCTTAGAGAGGACAATCCTTCAGTTATGGAACAACGCTACATAATTATGACAAGATAGACAGGCATAGTGTGGTAATAAGGAGGAAATAGGAAGAAAGAGCAAAGATGTCATTATACTCTTGTGTCTGGATTCTTATTGCATTCATATTGGACAATGTAAGGGAAATTGTGGGTGCTTTTTTAGTCTAGTCTCTAGATATGTGGGATGATTAAAGATTGCTGTGTTTTAGGGTATAGACTTAGAAATTGCCGCAAAGACTAGATCAAGATTGATATATTAAGGAGGAATTATAGTACAGTAGAGTACAGGGAGCCTTTCACCTTATAATACCACTTGACTTGCCATCACTGTTCTAACCTTGCCAGCCTCTTGGCCACCCTAGGGTCTTTGCGTTTGCTGTCTGTACTCTGCCTGAACTAAATAGCCATATGCTTTGCTGTCTCACCACCTTTAATTCTTTACTCATTCTTATTTCACTGTTTATTTTTTGAGCCTACAACTCAAGACTATAATTTCTTCCTACCTGCCCCCATAACACTTATCAGCATTTAATATTCCAATTAATTACTTAGTTTATATCTACTCTTACTAGATTATACATCTTGTAGTGAACTATTTTGATTACCAGAGCTTCATCATCTATGTATTGAAAGGAAAATTTTTTATATTGAATGTTTTATAAACTCATTCTGTCCACCCAAGTTTCAGCTTATTTCTGTTTTCTTGATGATTGAGCCAGTAAGAATTACTGATAAAAGTCTTTGACTTATATTTTATACTCACTCGCTTACTCACTCACTCACTCACTCACTCATTCACTCATTCATTCACTCACATACACATTTTACTGAAATTTGTATGAGCTCATTGGAATACAGCTTTGACTTTTGAAATAAAACTGACTTCTGAGGTTTTTATTTGCGGTTAGAACAAGTTACTTACATGCAAACACATTTTATACTCCTAATTATGGTTATATTTCTTCCTTTAGGAGTAAAACTACCACTGCTAATGCTGTGAATGGATTTAAAGCTTTGTCAAGTAATCAGGTATTTTTTTTTCTTTCAACTAGTTCTTCAGTATAAGAACTTACGAAATTGTCTTAATTTTTCTCATTTCTAATACCATTTTCAGTAGAGTCAGGAGCATCTTTCTGTTAGAAATTTTTCAGCAACTTCCTAATTTTTGGAGTTTTTTTGTTTTGATTTTATTCTTACACATATCTCAGACAAAAATGTTGTAATAGCATTTCTGTGTTGATTGGACTTCCTGACTTTGTTTGTTTAGCACCTGAAAAACAATGGGAACTCTGTAAGCCTTCCTTTGTCTAGAAAGGTTCTTAAGTCACTTAATCCAGCAGTCTATAGAAATCTGGAATATGAAATTTGGCTGAAGTCTAAACAAGGTGAGTTAAAAGTCTGCATTTTCCATAAATTTACTTTGTGGCACCTGAAACTAAATGAACCTGATATTATACTGATATTGTTTACAGCTCAGCAGAAGCATGATTATTCCATTGCTGCTGGCTTACAGTACGAAGTTGGAGAGAAATGCCAAGTAAGTGAGTCTATAGAGGAAAAGAGTTTACTTGAGGTTTTGTTCTAATAGTAACCAAGGAAACAGATCAAGTTTGAATGTGTTAATTTAGGATTTCAGAATATATTTTTAAAATATTACATTTTAGTAGTGATAGTTATATGACATTTTAACCCATTTGAATACATTACCAAAATTGTGTGCCTCTAAAAAAGCATCACATGAGCTTTTACAAAAAACAATTAAATCTTTGATATTACTTGCTTCAAAGAAGTAATAATATTTTTGATTTTTGGATAATTTTATTACATTCAGCAAATAATTTACTGAAATTGGACCAAGCTTGACATTATAGGTCAATTTGTTTTGTTTATAAAAGTCATCCTGGAAGATTGATATATAATGTTTTTTTGTTGAATTAAAGGAGAGTGAACAATAGGAGGAGTTTTACTATTTACTTTGAATAAGCTAGGCTATACTGGTCTGGACTTACTTAGCTGCTTATTAAAGGGAAAAGTTGGATTAGATCAGTATTACTTAACTTGGAGTGATTTTTCCATCACCCCCAACCATTTAGCAATGTCTGCAGACATTTCTTTTGTTGTCACAACTGAGAAGATACTACTGACATACAGTGAGTAGAGGCCAGGCATGCTGCCAAACTCCTACACTGCACGAGTCCCACCCTCCTCCCCTCCAACAAGAAATTATCTGGTCCAAAGTATCAAGAATGCCAAGGCTAGAGAAACTGGATAAGATAATTTCCAATGTCTCTTTTCTGTTCTTTCTTTATGAAAAAAAATTACTATTTCCAAAACAAAACAACCCACATACACAAATATTTTAATCAGAAATGATTTGCATCAAAAAGTGTTTTCTTTAAAAAAAAGTTATCTTTTAAAAACTAGTTTAAAATAGTCATTGACAAACATTTCTTCCTGACATGTGGGGGAAATGGCCATTTCTTTGTGATAAAGTGGTTTGTGTAAAGTATCTGATTGACCAGGATTATATCTGGGCATTTGAAGGAACCATTAATAGTGGTTTGATTCTGGGGTATTTGAAAGGAGAGGAAAGAAAGGATATGATTCACTTAATGTTCCTCCTTAAGGGATTGTCAGAAATGTGATCTAATTACGGAACAGAATTGTGGAATCTTCTACTATGGTGCTTTGGAAAACTTGAAAGAGAACAAACGAGAAGAGTAAAACCAGATCTTAGGGCTCCTTCTCCCTCCTCATCCCCTTAACAAAGGAGAGATTACTTATACTGTATCACTAAAGTTGTGTTACTTGTTATTTTAAATCAATAGTATTTCCTTTGAGGTTGCAATTGCTTTTGGTAGATGCTGTTGATAAAGTAGATGGTAAAGTGGGTACTTGTTTTAATTTTTTCCTTTTTAGAGTATTTGTTTCTGTTTCTACTACATGACAATTATACTTGGATGAAATTTAATTGAAATTTTACGATAGAAACTGCTAGGACTCAAAGGTGACCTTTGTTTACTCATGTAAGATGTAGTTTAAACTTGTGATAAATATTAACTTCAGAAAAATCTTTTTTATAGTTAATCTGTTGAAAAGAGGGAGGCAAAGTGTCCTATTGTTACTGATGAAGAGTGAAAGCTCAGCTGAGAACCTTCATTTAATAAAAGTAGGAGGTTACTCAATAGCAGTTCTGTGGGCATTGGGTTCCTAGTGCTTCTAGACTAGCCCTGTTCAGTGTGTACCGTTTGACTACAGAAAGAAACCTAGGGGTTACTCTTCTGTCATAATTTGCTATTGGGAAATACCAGTTTTAAGTTAGTGAACAGATAATGGGTCTATTTTTAGGGAGAAGCTAGGTCATAGCCCCATTTTGCATATGAAGCCTCTGAAGTATAAGAAGTAACTTGCCCAAGGTCATGTTGCTAGTAAGTAGAAAAACCAGGCCTGGAATCCTATGTGTGTGATGCCACAGCCCTGAGTGCAGAATCAGGACATGCTTTGTCTCTTCTTTGGAGCCTTAGATTGTGCTCCTACTTACTGAACTGTTCAGGAAAACAATTTAGAACAATTGATTTATTTATTTTAAGATTTATTTTATTTTTGACAGAAGGGAGAGGGCCCAGAGCAGTCTCTATAGTTGTATGTTATCAGTGACATGGTTTCATTCCACACAGGTGGGCAGGGGTCGCACAAGGTGGGAACTGGACTGGTGACCTCCAGCATGGGAGGCATACCCTCTTGAGCCAGGGTCCGAACCAGGCGCGAGAACTGAATTGGCCTCCTGCATGGGAAGTGCACCCCAGTTCAGCATATTGGGTCCACATGGGCTGGGGCTGGGATTAGATCTTCAATCTCTGGGGCTACGAAGGGGTGCTTAACCCGCTGAGCCATCCTGGCTTCCCCACAATTTAGGACAGTTTAGGAAAAGTAAACAAAGTATTTTAGGTAAGAGGTACATGAATCTGGGAGGTCAGAGAGAGAGCTGTTATCTACACTCTTGACAATGTACATTTCACTTTCTCTTCAGTTGAAAGTAATAAAGTTTAAAAACTGATTACTCATGCAAGAAAGCAGGTGACCTTTCTGGAATTGTTCACCAGGTTCGGTTGGATCACAATGGAAAATTTTCTAATGCTGACATTCAAGGGATTCATTCTGTGAACGGACCAGTTTTGGGTGAAGAACTTGGAAAAAAGTACGTACTGCTCTTCAACTATTATAACACATTTACTGTCTATTCCGTTAGCCTAATATAATCATGAGCATTTCTAAATGGCCCTATTTATTTGCAAATTCACGTAAAGGAGTTGCCTAAATATGCTGATGGAAAGAGAACTGACTTTGGTGAACACATAATATAATACATAGACGATGTGATGTAGAATTAATTGTATACCTGGAACCTATGTAATTTTTACCAACCAATGTCACCCCAATAAATTTAACAATAAAAATAAAATAGAAAAACTAGACATCTATATTACTAAATAAATAACTATTTAAATATTCACGGCATCCCTGAAAATATGTTTGTTTAGATCTTTTAAAAAATAGTTTGAGAGGGGATGCTGGGAGAGCTCAGCAGGTAGAACACTTGCCTTGTAACTATGAGGTCTGGGATCGAATTCCGGTCCTGGCTCGTGCAGACCCATGTGCTGACCTCTGGCGCAACTGGTAACTGCTGAGATGGCGGCGAGCGTTCTCGTCTCCCATGTGGGAGGTCCTGTCACCCAGAGCCCCACATACAACTGTATAAAAGTGGGGTTGGTGTGTGGCTGTGGGGACTGCTCTGGGAACTCCCCCTTCCCTTTTTCTATCTTACCTTTCAAACAATACAATCATAAAAAAGGGGAGATGCCAAGATAATAGGATGAGTTTTTTCCTTATAGCCACAAGGTCCTGGGATCAAATCCTGGCCCTGGCCCGTGCAAGCCCATGTGCTGAGCTGCAGCACAGCTGGTAACCGCCGAGACAGGTCAGCTGTAGGAGTTTGCACCTCCCATATTGGAGGCTCTGGTTTGGTTCCTTTCCCACATGGCCCTACATCTGACTGTGTGGAAAGAAACTATGTCACAACTGATGATATATAACTATGGAGAGACTGCTCTGGGCCCACCCCTCCTCTTTCTCTCAAAAAAATAAATATAAAAATAAATTTAAAAAAGAAAAAGTTTGAGTTGAAATTCAGTATTCTGCATGATGACATTTTAAGTAAATAACTTGTTTCTTATTATTTAAAATGCCATTCTTCGCAAAGGCAATTTGGGAAATTAAATATAGTGGGAATTTTGGAGGACAGGGACTGTATTCATTTCTAATACCATCCATTACTGCATTGCATGTAGTGAATTTTCAGAAAATGTAAGATGTGGTAAAATCTTATGGTTAACTTGCTATTATACAGTGTTACTTTAGAGCACCTTTTGTTTGGAGTTGCTACTGCCTTTATTAGAGATAGTAGTAAGTCATACCTAAGCTTTTTACAATGGAAAATTTCAGTCATACACAAATGGAAGGAGGATAGTACAGTGAATGCAAAATACCCATCACCTTATTTTAGCAATTAACAGCATTTGGCAGTCTTTTGTCATCTGTTCTTCCTAACCTTTTTTTTTTTTAATGGAAATGAAATTGCAGTGTTTAAAAATATCCCAGATATCACACCGTTTCTCATACACACATGCTTATTTATGTGTCTCTGACACAGTAAAAACTTAACTATAATACCGTCATCACATCTAACAATAGCAATCATTCCTTCTTTATCTAATCTTTTGCTTTGATTGTGAATAAGGCCTTTGAGATTTTTTTTTAAAAATATGCTTTTGACTTAAGTTATTTGATTAGAATTGCATCTGGATTGCTAAATGCCTTTGTTTTATTTTAATTTGTTTTTAATATAACTGGAAATTATTGTATAAGTTGCAAATAAAATATTTACATAGAATACCTAAGTAAATATTCTTATGAGAAATACTTCAATTTGTTAACAAGTTTTTTCCTTCCTTTTGAAGACACTCACCGAAGAACCTCAAACCACCTCACTCAGAAAGCTGGAACACAGTGTCAGGGAAGAAGATGAAAAAAACTTCCCCTTCTGGACAAAATTTTCATTCTGGTAGGAACTCATCGTTATTATTTCTTTGGGGGAGGGATGATAGATAGTATATAGGAGAGTACATGGGGTTTATAATAAAGAATTATGAGGTATTTTTGGCTTCTTGTCGCAGACATGGATTACAGAGGGCCAAAGAATTCAAGCAAGCCAGTAAAAGTTTCATCAGCACTACCTCCTCGACACCAACACCCTTCGGGAGTAAGACATGCATTCTCTGGTCATTCTGCAGGGTCACCATCTCAGAAACCCTCCAGTGAGCACAAAAATCTTAGCAGGACACCCTCACAGATAATAAGGTAACCTTTAATGCAAGAGACATAAATTAAATGAGAGGCATTTCTTTTATTTACCATATTATATGCTTTTAAGTAGTTAGACTTTTTTGTTCATATACTTGTCTATAGCATAATAATTAAGAGAATTATAAAGAATTGAAATCTTTACATAAAATACTATGTGAGGATTTCAGTTCTTGTGTAAGACATCTTTATTTTTGAATAGTTTTGTTTTTCAAATGATTTGAGAGATGTCATACTAGCCAAATCTTATTTCTGGCACCTGATAGTTTCCTGGTAGCTTGTAATATATTAAATTCTAGATTCCAAATTACGGTATATTAAATTATTTGAAGGACCTCTCCCAACAGAGAGAATTCCTTGGATGTTCCCATTTATATCTGAACTTAAGTCAACCAAAATGGCTGGTTTTCTTTGTTGATAAGTTTGGATTGTTTTTGGTAATGTGTCATAAACTGGGAAACATATTTTTGGTTTATATAGTGATGAATATCAGCATTCTGACTGAATATCCATAGACAGATGAACTTCAGGGTTTTAAATTCCTATGCTATGGATTTTATTTTTTCTGTAATCTACCCTTCTGTATAATTTATAGCCCTTTGGAAGAGCCTTATTTGAGAGGGTGTGTCTCAAGTGGAGGCTGTCCTCTTCATGTAAATTGGACCTTATTTCCTGTGGGCCCTGAAGCCCTCCTAGGTTACTGTGACCAATGCCTTCCCCATCCAAGCTCCCTCTTCCCAACTCTGAATAGCTGTTACATCAGCTTATGCTCTTGCCAAGTTCTAGTCTTTAGTTTATTTCTGGCATTTGGGCATTCTCCTTTCTTAGGAATGTAGTATACATGTTATTGTTAAAGATACCGTATTTTCCAGCGTATAAGACGACTGGGCGTATAAGACGACCCCCTAATTTTACAGTTAAAACATAGGTTTAGGCCTATATTCGCTGTATAAGACTACAGCCTCGGAAGTGGGGGGTAGTCTTATACAGCGAATATAGGCCTAAACCTATGTTTTAACTGTAAAATTAGGGGGTCGTCTTATACGCCCGGTCGTCTTATATGCCGGAAAATACGGTAGTTCATGTAACATCTTTAAGACAGTTGTAGGTTCTTAGGCTAACATGTTACCGATACTTTGTTAGTGTCGTGGGCCTGTCGTGTAACACTATACCACAAACTGGGTGACCTAAAACAACAGAAATTTATTCTCTCATAGTTCTGGAGGCTAGAAGTCTGAAATCAAGTTGTCACTAGGGTCATGTTCTTTCTGAAGGCTCTAGGGGAAATTGTTCCATGCCTCTCCCTTGTATTGCCCGTAATCCTTGATGTACAGGGACGTTTGGGGTACATGATGGGTGACCTCTCAACAGACAATGTGCCATTAACCCTCTTAATGCTACCTTCTGCCAGCGGTACTAGCGAGAAATGCGAAGGGTAATTCAATGGTCTATGTATGAGCCGATATATCGGCCCACCACTTTTTGCCTGAGATGCAAAAGCGACTTGTCGCACTAAAAGGGTTAACTAGCTGTGGCTAAAGTCTGTTCTTTGGACATTGACGAGATTCCACTAGCATCTGGTGGCAGGTATCTTACCCAATGAAGGCAAAGTACCTAAGCAGTCTGACTTATTTTGGAAACCTATGAAGTAAACAGGAAAGTCAAGGGCAGAAATGAGATTAAAAAAAATACTCTCATTTATTTTTAAAGATTTATTTCAATTGTTTTTGACAGAGAGCGAGCGATACAGAGACAGACAGAAGGGGAGGGCCCAGAATAGTCTCCATACTTGCATATCATCGGTTTTTCTACATAGTTTCATCCCACAGGTGGTCACGGGGCTGCACAGGGCAGGAACTGGGCTGGGGTCTCGCCCCAGTGGGAACCGAACTAGGGGCACTCCCCAGTTCAGCATATGGGTTCATTCGGGCCTGGGCCGGGATTCGATCCCTGGGGCTGCAAAGTGAGTGCTTAACCCACTGAGCCATCCTGGCTTTCTCTCATCTTTTAATGGATTAGAAAATAAGCATTTTTTCCTTGAACACAAAGATACTCTGTAGTGTATTAAAAATTAAAAAATAAAATACACATTGACTACTCAGTGCCTAATTTAAATATACTTTTGTTTACCACAAACTGAATTTATATCCAGTGTTTCTGGTGTGGTATCCAATCTCTCAGGAATTGTTAGAATGATCAGATAGAAATTTTTTGTCTTATGCGGATCCTTTCTTTTGTATGTGTTAGCTATTACTTGATATATCAGAACATTTTGGCAGAAAGCAGATACTTACATGGACATGAGGCTGTAGAGAATTTTTTACACTGTCACTTATTACACAGGACTCTAGTTGTATTTGTAGTTAGTATGCCTTCCCTGTTGGTATGAATGGATTTTACTAGTATATTAAAACACCTTTAGAGACTGCTGCTAATTGAATATTTAAAGTAAGATTTTTAAAAAGATCTAGTCAGTTTAGGATTTTATAGTCAGTAGTCCACTTAATTTAAGCCCACTTGATTTAGAGTTTTATCTTGACTTTCTAAAACTTAGCAGTTTTGAATTATTTCTAGTTATTGAATAAAAGAACTGTATTGTTGGGCATGAGACCTTCATGACCTCATTTTTTATTTCCTCATTTATTTCATCTTTCCCTTTGGAGAAAATAAAATATAATAAAATCAAGCAACATGTGTGGTTTCGTTATGCAGTTGTTTAAAATGATACCGGTAGTAATATCATTGTTGAATATCCTCCAGCTAGGTGCAGATAGGAAGGATTTGGTTCTCTCTCTGGTGGGTAAGGGTAAAAGGAATGCTTTTGAGCTGCAGGACATGGTGGTAAGGTCCTGTTAACTTCCCATAGACTTTTGGTACTTGCTGAGTCTTCTACCACTGGAGTTCCAGAAAGACTGGTCTAAGATTGTTTTCCCCTCCTTTTCCTACCCCCCAGTACCATTGGAGTTGGCCTCTGCCTGGTTTGAATTAGGGTATGATTTTTAAGTGGGACTATCTAAGGACATAAAATGGCTATTTATTTGGGGTAAAAAAAATCAGATAGTATTACTGTGTCCTTCCCATTCTTTAGGAAGATATCTCTTCGTACTGTGACATGGATTTTCATTTCCCACTGTTGGGAACTGTTAGTCATGGTAGAAATAGTATTTGTATTTCCTGTACTAGTTACAAGCCATAAAAACTTTAGGTTTCTGTTAATAGACTCCTGAACTCTTAGGAATTTTTGTCAACCCTTTGATAAAATTATATTAAGGTGATAGCAGTCTAGTGCGTCTAGTGTTTAGCCTGGCACATATTAATTTTTCTTTTCCATCCCCTTGGTAGTGTCATCAAAAAAACACGATAGTTCTGGTATGTCCTTTGCATAGTGTCCTTTACTTAGAACAGAAAATTAGAATACTTATGAGAACTAAGCTAATAACTCTCTTTCTTTTGAAAGTGAATACTTATGACAGTATTAGAATATGGAGTAACGAAATATATACAGTGCTTACATCTGATGAAAAGGAAAAAAAAAGTTATTTCTGCATCACTTGAAAGTGAGTTATATTTTTCTTGTTTTTCTTCTAATGGGAGTTTTATCTTTTTTATTCTGTAATGTAGGGTGATGCTACAGTCACTTTCATTTGCTAAACATTGATCAGGTTGCCAATAGTTCTGTAGTGTCACAGTGTAGCTAAATTAGTCAAATTTGTACTGCAAGCAGGTTATTCTAATTTTATTATTTTATTTTATATTTTATTTCATTATATTTTATTTTTGTACTTAATATATTTGTCTTGTTTTGTGACAAAAATGTTTTATTTGACAGAAAACCTGATCGTGAAAGAGCAGAGGAGTTTGATCACACCAGTCGAGAACCTAACTATTTTGGCCTCTCCCCAGAAGAGCGCAGAGAGAAGCAGGCTATAGAAGAATCTCGTTTACTGTATGAGATCCAGAACAGAGATGAACACGCTTTCCCAGCCCTTTCTGTATGTATGAAAAGAGGTTTTAGAAGTTACTGTTAGGAAATCTCCACGTAATATACAGGTGACCCTTGAACAACACAGTCAGTCTTCTGCATATAAGTCAGTCTTCTGCACCCCCACCCCAGTTTTGCTTCTGTGGATTCAACCAAATGCCGAAACAATGTGAATGGCCAACTGTATGCATTGGACTACTCTATTTTGCATAAGGGACGTGAACACCCTTGGATTTTGGTATCAGTTTGTCCTGAAGCAATCCCCTGTAAATACACCAGGGGTGACTGTAGTTAAGTTTATGCAGAATTTCAACTATATGGGAGGAGTTTATACCCCTAACCTTCCGTTGTTCAAGGGTCAGCTGAACTTTTTGTATTAAGCCACAGTTTCTAATGGTAGACTAATAAACTGAAGGGATACCTTAAATATCATGTAATTTCCCCTGATTTTCACATTACTGATTGGTGGCATAGTTGAGTGAGAGGCAAGTAAATTGTTAGCTCATTTCTGGTTTTGTATTTTCTTTTGAACCAAACTGTTTATTTGCTAGCGAAAGTAATATGCAGTAGAGGCTCACGACTCAGTTAAGAAGATACAGCTGTTATGTAAGGTCTGGAAAGTCATTTCAGTGTTCTTATTAAATGTACCAGGATCTAAATGACCTAATGTATATAGTAAGAGCTGTTCAAAATATTTGCTCTTGGAGGTGGTAGTACATGTAATCTGGTGACTTTGCCCTAGTTCCATGTGTCAGTTGCTGGGCTGCAATGGATTCTTCTCTGATGGAAGAAATGTTCCCTACTTTCAGTTTTCTTAATTCTAGGGGAGTTTCTTGTTACTGGGGGAGTAACAAGGGATAATGGTTCTCATGCAGAGTGAAGTAAATGCTCTGTGAGGGAGGGTTCATTGGCAGCATAGGTGAAGGCTAATTAATTCATTTTGGGGCACTGGGAACCCTGTTCCTAAAGACACTTCTTCTCAACAATGGATTAAATAAAATGAAATGTTATAGGCTACCCCACAATACTAGTGTAAAACAATAATGTTCCCCACACTTAATTCTCTGTCCACTGGCCTCTGTGGAATCCTTTAGAAGTGTGAGAAGCTCAGTTGAATACAGCTGATCTGGAATAATAATGGTTCAAGCTGGCATAGGGGTTGAAGCTTAGGAATTATTGGAAAAATGTCCAAATCCATGTGAATTAGGCATGGTCTGTGTGTGAAGTATATTTATTTATTTATGTGGTGTTACTTTCTATAACATTTAGATAAACTACAAATTAAGTTTGTAGGCATAGCTTTTTCTTTTTTAGTTAGTGAATGGTAAGAATACAACTACTGTAATGCGGGAATAGATAGTGAAATTTATTCATGTAGAGTCTTCATACTCATCATTTTTAGACTAGGCCAGGGGTGGCAAACCTTTTGGCGATTGAGTGCCAAAGTTTATGAAATGAGAGTATACTCGCTCGACTCGTGTGCCAACCCATCAAGTGAGATAGAGGTATCGATTATTTTTATGTCTATAAGAGCATAAACAATAATTTTTTAAATGGTATTCACAGCTCCGCGTGCCAAAATAATTGCTCCACGTGCCACTTTGGGCATGCGTGCCATAGGTTCGCCATCCCCGGACTAGGCAGTTTGAATCCTCTCTTGGACTTGATGGTGACTTAGGTTTGTCTTCTAGAAAACTAGTGCCACAGAGGGCTGAGATCTCAAGAGTTTCAGAAGAGGAAAGGTCTCTCTGATAATTTAGCTTAAAAATCTGACTTAATCCCAGTCTCTTTTTTTACACCGATTAGAAGGTTGGCTCTCATGTAGAGCTTACAGAACTTATGTGACTTGCTAACAGTAGTACTTTAGTGATAACAATCCTAGTGGCACTGTATCTGCTATTTGCACTTAGATCTATCTTTTCCCCCAAAGGATTGTTACTTTACAATGGGTGCTTTTGAAGGTTGGTATAAAGGGTGCTATTCTCTGTGCAAAGAATGTAACTGCATGAGTAAATTGTAAGGTGGAGGTTTGTTCAAGGTGGCTTCCTGAAATGGGGATGTGAAGAAGTTTTACTTACAATTCAGGCCAGAGGTCTGATTGCCTTTACTTTGATCTTAAAAATAAGGCTATATAACTGTAGAATAATTAAGAATGAACCTTGGGTCCTATGTTTTGAGGTTTGGGAAGTATAAAGATACGGGACTATGAATTTTGAGATGTTTTTAGACGTATGAAGAATAAGATTTAATTACAAGACTATATATTTGTGGGTAAATATTTAATATAAAATATTGGGTTTTGTTTATTTGAAGAGCTCATCAGTCAGTCAGTCATCTTCTCAGAGTGGCAACCCATGTGTCCAGAGAAAACCATCACATGTAAGTGATAGAAAAGGAAGCAGACGGAGAATGGATACTGAAGAACGAAAAGATAAAGGTATGTTATTTCATCATTTGAAAGCAGATGCTGAAGATCTGTGCCTTGTTTAAGGTCATACATTTTGAAGAGAGCGGCTATTTAAAATCATTAAGTTTAATGTCACCTATCTCACTGTAGCAGAGAAACAGACTCACACTAAATTTTATGGCAAATGTTACTCTGAAAACTAGATTTGCACTGACTAAATCTGATTTATATAGTACTCTGACTTTCTCTCCATATTTTGTTATGTCTTCAGATCTGACTTGTGGCTAATGTTGTTTCTTTTATCTTGATCTGTTACAGACTCTATCCATGGGCATGCTCATTTGGATAAAAAATCTGAGCCAAGCACAGTGGAGGTAAAAGTTTTAAATGCCAATTGCATTGTATCTTTTTCCTTAAAACTTTGATAATACAACAGGAAGAAGTAGATGTTGATGAGTTCATCATTTATAACTGTTAGGGAGATAGAAAAGTAGAGAAAAAATGATAATGCTTGAGGAGATAATCATTCACAAATTACAAACATTTCTTCAAGGGTACGTTGTAATGACTTAAACCTGAATTGGTGGAAAGTTACTTTCCATTACTCTATAGTGAGTTGAGATTTTTAAAGGAAGAGTGTGCTGTTTGAAACCATGCACCCAATAATAACATCCCAGTAGTTTGATATGATAAAGTTATATAAACAAAGTTTCCTATCTTTTGGAGACCAGATGTAATTTGTGTGGGGACTTAGTCATAAGAGTGTTCAGTCAGTGCAGGTAGGTTTAATTGATATGGGTCTTTGAGATACAGACTTTATTTATTTATTTATTCATGCCTCTAAAGAATATTAGCGACGATAAATGTGCAAGAGTGTCATCACCATCAAAGTCAAAGAAATTAGAGTGCCCACCTCCTGTAGAACAAGTAAGTACATTGCTGCGTCTGACACTGAAGTCTACATCCTCTTGTTTCTCAGCTCTGAATGTGATCATTTATTCATTTATTTATTTAAAAAGATTTATTGCTTTTGACAGAGAGAGAGAGAGAGACAGAGAGGTAAAGGGGAGAGCCCAGATCAGTCTTCATAGTTGTACGTCATTAGTTTTTCAACATAGTTACAATGGGGATTGGGGGGGGCACATGGCAAGCACACCATAGTTCAGCATATGGGTCTGCACGGGCTGTGAGCGGGACTTGATCCTTGGACCGGGACTTGATCCTTGGACCTTGGGGCTGCAAAGTGTGTTCAACCCACTGAGCCATCCCGGCACCCCCTGAATGTGATCATTTAAAAACAGAAAACACCCCTTCTCTCTGTCTCTCTCTATCTCTGTTTCTCTCTGTCAAAAATCAATAAAATATTTAAAAATAAAACAAAAATTCCAGAAAACATTTATATAGGAAATGGGAGAATATAGTATTTTAGCATCATAATTTTGGTCCAGTTATGATCTTATATAATTCTGTTGGTTAGTCTAGAACAGGGGTGGCGAACCTTTTGGCAATTGAGTGCCAAAGTTTATGAAATAAGAGTATACTCGCTCGAGATTGAGGTATCAATTATTTTTATGTCTATAAGAGCATAAACAATAATTTTTTAAATGGTATTCACAGCTTCGCGTGCTAAAATAATTGCTCCGCATGCCACTTTGGGCAGGTGTGCCATAGGTTCGCCACCCCCGGTCTAGAATGTTCTCAGTTTTTATGGAGTGTTATGTTTATAATCACCATTATTTTGGACATAGAAGTTATTCTTCTGAATTAGGTCATAGAAAGGAGGGGATGTAATGATTAGACTGTACTGAGGAGAATTAGAGAAATAAATGTTTAATACGCAATACCAGCAGTTTATAAATTTAACAATAAAGGAACCTGAGATCTAGCAGACATTTTGGTTTTTGATTTAATATAGTAGAGAAAGTTCTTAGTCCTTGGCTTTCGGTTAACACCCTTCATGTCAGTTAGAAAGCATGTAGTTTTATTGTATGTCTTTGAAGATTATTCTAAGTCACAGGAATTTCAAGGTGATTTCAATGATTTTGCCTCTGCCTTAAAAGCATTTGTTCAAATTGCTTCAGAGTTTGTTTTTAACACTGCCAGTGACTTCGGTAATCTTTGGAAGGCAGTCCCTGGTTAGGATACTGTTTGTTTTATTTTTAACCTTTCTAAGAACAGAAAGACCATTTATATAGAAATTGTAGTTGTATAAAAGGTAGATAATTCAAGGTGTATTTATTTGGTGTTTAACACTAGTATTAAGCAAAATCAATTCTTGTTTTTTTCTGCCTCTCTTCTTGAAGAAGCCAGCAGAACATGTGTCTTTGTCAAATCCAGCTCCCCTTCTAGTTTCCCCAGAGGTGCATGTGACTCCTGTGGTGCCTTCTTTACCAGCCACTGTGCCAGCCTGGCCAAGTGAACCTACAGCTTTTGGACCAACAGGTGAGAGTCAAGAATTTAAAAATTCCAGTGACCCATCCAACAAAAGCCTTCCACATCAAAGACTAAATCCTTGAGTGAGGGCTTTACCTCAGGGTAGGGTAAGCCTTTTTTGTGCTCCTCCTTTGCTGTTTCTGGTATGGGAGGCCCGCCCTGTTCATGTGATACTCATCTGAGATAATGCTGACAACATCTTCGTAGCGAGACCTTTAACCTGGCTATCTGCTGCTTGTGTTGGTTGCTCAGCACTGACAGCATAGTTTGCATCCCCCATGGACCAGCTCTTCATGGCCCCACATTGAACCCTTTGCCAGGCTCTGTTTACATGTTTGTAAGAGCTCTGCTAGAAGACACTGACGCAAAGCTTGTCCTGGGTTCATTTCCTGCTGTGTGTCCAGGAAAGTCCTTGGTTGCTATTAAAGCATTTCTTTAGATTAAGTATATACTTTGTTACCAGGTATTTCAATTGTACATCCATCATTCTTTTTAGCTTCATGTAAATTTATAGAGGAGAAAATTTCATCTTATATTATAGTTTTTGATTCCCTTCCCTCTTTTGTAGGTGTCCCTGCGCAAATCCCTGTTTTGTCAGTGACACAGACTCTGACCACTGGACCTGATTCTGCTGTGTCGCAGGCTCATTTAACACCCTCTCCAGTTCCTGTGTCCATACAGGCAGTTAACCAGCCCATGATGCCTTTGCCTCAGACACTGAGCCTTTACCAAGACCCACTCTATCCTGGGTTTCCTTATAATGAAAAGGGAGATCGAGCCATTGTACCACCTTATTCACTGTGTCTCACTGGGGAGGACCTGCCTAAAGGTGAGATTCTTCTCCAAGTCCAACTGACCTTATATATCAAGTACTATGCAGGTTCTACTTACTGACAGATGGAAGTGTAGAGGTCAGAGGAAATGTTGCTGAGTAAGCACTAGGACTTAAGTGGGAAGGATAGGAGAGGTTTGGCCATTAGTCATTCACACTCCCTTGTTTCAGCTTGTGTTTGATTAGATTATGTTTTTTTATGTGTTTAGTGGCTGTCCCTCCTGTGTCATTTTTTTCAAAAACAGCCTAACGCCATTTTTGAATTCTTAATGTTAATAACCAAACAACTAAACATTTCCTGAGTTTTTCTAATTCATATTATTTCATCCATGAAAAAATTAGAGAATGAATATAATACAAAATAGATGTTATAGTATTTTACTACATGCAACAATATATTAAAACAGCTTTTTAAAAATTTGTCCCTTGGTCTTTGAAATGAATTTTAGTTACCAAATTTTCTATTTGTAGAAAAATAAAGAAATGCAATTATTTTCCATTCTTTACAGGGATTTTTGTATATAATTTTATCAGTGGCTTGATGTTTGAGTGTAGGTAACTGACTAATGTTAAATGAATACCTTGGCTGATATTACCCTATTAATCTTATGTTATTTTAAAGATTTATTTTTATTGTTTTTGACAGAGAGACAGAGAGAAGGGGGAGGGCCCAGAGTAGTCTCCATAGTTGTACTTAATCAGTTTCGACATAGTTTCATTCCACAGGTGTGGGTGGGGTTCTCGCCTTGGTGAGAACCAAACTGGGGGGCACATCCCAGTTTAGCACATGGGTCTGCATGGACGGGGACCGAGATTGGATCCTTGAACTTTGGGGGGGGGGGCCTGCAAGACGAGTGCTCAACCTGCTGATCTATCTCGGCACCCCCAGTCTTTAATGAGTTAAGTTTTTGTTGATTTTACCCTTATCGCCCAACATTTTGATTTCATTAATTTTTTAAACACTTCAGAGAAGTTGAAAAAGAAATACAATGAACACCTGAGTTTCTTTGACACAGCTTTAAATCAGATAAAATTCTCAATTTAAGCCATTTTGGGACTTGGATGTTAGACAAAATATTGAGCCTGGAATTACCGTATAGTAACCAAAAACCTAGTTTTGATTATATTACAGTTTTTATTTATGTTTTATATCATAGGCTAGAGAAAACAATTTTAGGAGGCAAAATTACCTTTAGAACTATATACTGTTTAAGGATAATGAAGAAAAGTTTATTGAATGTGTCATTTTAACAAGTTATGTTACTTATTTTCAGATAAGAACATTCTTCGATTCTTCTTTAACCTTGGTGTAAAGGTATTTATGTTTTATCGTTTTCAAGTTATTTTTAAGTTAACACTGTTTTAAATTAATCCTGTTTAAATAATCTTAACTCATATCCTGTCAGTCATAACCTAAGGTTTTACTAAGTCTTATTTTAGGAACTACCATTTTCAGTACTGTGTATTTTGTTTCTTTTTGGTGGTGATTGAGACTCCAATTTTGCTTAATTTTCCCTTTAATTGGCAATGATTTTACCCTATGAGTATATTTAGGAAACAGCCCTGTTTCTTGGCAGCCTACTGGAAATGCCATCAGGGTTTGAAGTTTCTGCTCCATAACTTTTTAGGTGGAGAGCCCTGGGCAAGCCATTTAGTGTGTCTGAACCTAGCTGTTTTTTTATCACTTATGGAATGGGGATAGCATTTTCCCACCTTCCTCAGTGTTGAAAGAATCAAAGGAAACATGTGAAAATACTCCTATGGAAGGTGGTATATTCACTAGTGGAGCAGAGGTTTCCTTTGGAAAGTGGGGAGCCAAGAAACAGCTTCTCTTAGAAAGAGGCTGGAGAACTCTTAGGTCCTAGTCAATGCTGTGTTGTCTCCTGTCTTGAATTAGTTTCTGTGGATTCTAGACTGTTAAAATAAGAAATGAAGTGCCCTACTGCAGCCTCTTAGTTTCATCTTTTGCATTCTGTTGCCTAGTTTTTTATCTGTTTAGTTAATACTGGCTTTACCTAAATTAGCCAATTAGCTGGTAAATTTTGTGTGTGTGTGTGTGTGTGTCTGTGTTGTGTTTAGCTGACCCTTTGTAGGGGAAGGATTTGTAGTACTTCATTTTCATTATTACCATTCGCTGACTGGGAGGGACCCTAACTTTAATCCTGGTGGAATACTTGGTGAACCCCCAGAACTATAGAATCCTAACGTTGGGAGGCGTAACTGGCCCAGACCAGTTACCTAGTTGGCATGGGGATCACACAGTGAATTAGTGGTAGAGCCAGAACATGAGTGCAGATTGAGCTAAACAGCCAGCGATTTGAAATTGGAGTCTCAAGTGTTTGCTGGTGGTGGATTTTTATATTCGGTATCACCCATATTATTTCTGTACAGTTATATCTGAGGGATGGAATTAATGGTCATGATAATCTTTGTGGGATGGGTTCATTTTATTGTTGCCTATCAACTTTTATATAGGACTTTGTCTTGGTTTCAGGATAGAAAAAGGAATGGAGTTCTAGAGAAGTGACATAATGTTGTACTTCCTTTTCATGTTGAGTCTCACAATGATCTAGATACAGGGGTCTCCAAACTTTTCAGCCCAAGGACCGTATTAACTATCAAACGGCAGTTATATCATCTCATTGACTGTGATCAGAAGTAGAAAAAGTAAGCGGCTGATCTTGGCAGGATACACGTAAATTTCCATAATTTTTTCCCGTATATAAAAAGGTCTCCACGGGCCGGATGAGAGGGCCTTGCCCGCTGGCCGTAGTTTGGAGACCCCTGATCTAGAACTTGGACTGCAGATATATGGTCTTTGTAGGCATAAGAAAGAAACTTATCCTCAGCTCTCTCAACTTTTTTTTGTGTCTTTTTGTCTCTTTTAGGCATATAGTTGTCCTATGTGGGCCCCACATTCTTACCTGTACCCTTTGCACCAAGCCTACCTGGCATCCTGCAGGATGTACCCAAAGGTCCCTGTCCCTGTGTATTCTCAAAATCCTTGGTTCCAAGAAGCTCCTTCTGCTCAGAATGAAAGTGATTGTACCTGTACCGATGCACACTTCTCTATGCAGACTGAGGTCGGTGTTAATGGGCAAATGCCACAAGCAGAGATTGGACCGCCAGCATTTTCTTCACCTCTGGTTATTCCTCCATCTCAGGTACCTGAAAGTCACGGACAGTTGTCTTACCAGCCTGATCTTGAATCTGAAAACTCTGGGCAGCTCCTTCATGCTGAATATGACGAGTCACTGAGTGGCAAGAATATGTTCCCACAACCGTCCTTTGGACCTAGTACATTTGTAGGCCCAGTTCCCATTGCTCCTCCTTTCTTTCCTCATGTTTGGTATGGGTACCCTTTTCAGGGATTTGTAGAAAATGCAGTAATAAGGCAAAATATTGTTGTGCACTCTGATGAGAAAAGAGAATTGGATGTAGCCCTGGAAAGTGTGGAACTACCTAAAGAAAGTAGTTCAGGTCCAGTAGTAGATGAGTTTCAGGTTAGATGTGAAGACACACATTCTGTCCCTGAAGCAAGTGTGAATAAGGATGAAGGCCGGACAGAGCAGTCATCGCAGACACCTCAGGCAGACCCTGCTTTGGCTTCCCTCTCTCCAGTATCAGAGGGAAAAGCTCAACCTCCGACTCAGATTCTAAACAGTGAGAGAGAAACTGTGTCTGCTGGACTCGACCTTAAAAGGACCATTCCAAGTCTGAAAGAAAAATCAGAAAAAGTGAAAGATCTTAAGACTGCTGCTGATGGGGTCAGTGGGGCCAACTCTGTGGACAGCAGACTGCAGAGACCAAAAGAAGAGAGTTCAGAAGATGAAAATGAAGTGTCTAATATTCTGAGGAGTGGTAGATCCAAGCAGTTCTATAATCAGACCTATGGAGGCAGGAAGTTCAAAACCGATTGGGGCTATTCTGGTAGAGGGGGAGGATATCAACACACGAGAGGTGAGGAGTCCTGGAAAGGGCAGCCAAGCAGAAGCCGAGATGAAGGCTATCAGTACCATCGGAACGGCAGAGGACGGCCGTATAGGGGGGACAGGAGGCGGTCAGGTGTGGGGGACGGCCATCGGGGACAGCACACTTGATGGTGGCTTCTCCAGCGTGTCAGAGCAGAACTCGTTCTTAGGTGGGATGTGTCTGAAGGCTTTAAACACATTACAATAAAAACTCAAATTGGAACTTTTTCCTCCCCTCCCCCTTTGCCCTCCAATTTTGGACAAGAGATTTTTGGGTATGTATTCAAGGGGGCAGGTGAATTGCTAGTGTTGCCATTTTTCTTTGTTCAGAATCTGTTCCCATAAAAATTAGAAAATAAGTTTGTTAAAGTATTTTTTATAAACGGCTTAATATAAAAACATAGATTAGTGTTTGGTTCTTTTCATTATATAAGTTTAATTTCAGATGTTGGAAATGTGTGTTTTATAGTGTTTACTAACGTGACAAGAAAATACACCATTTGACACACTATAGATTAAAAACATAACATTGCACCAAATAGAAATATATATTTTATTATGCAATGCCTTAGTCATAAACTGGGCTCAAACAGTTCTTAGCCTAAAACACTGTTGTCTTTTGAAATGCTTCCAACCCAAAGGCCTTTCATCTCAATATCTGTCAAACTTGAATAATGTCTTCTCTTTAATATTACACATAAGGCAGCCTATTAACCTGTGTCTTAGAAATGTTGTATATAGTTCTTTTAATATTAATAGGGTATATTTTTGAATTTTGGTGAGTATTTGTTGACCGTGAGATTGCATACCAGAACAGATGTTTAAGAAATAATAGGAAATCTAATGGCTGTTTCCACCAAGAATTCTTAGCATTGGTGTAAATATCATGGTGCCTACTCGAAAGAAATGTAGATGCTATGCATTTTGAAAATAATCTGCATCTGTTAAAACTGCAGAAGTTTTTTAATGCCACTTTAACACTAATGCACTGACAGATTTAAATATTTTGAGACATGTTAAAATTTTTAGCTTGACAAGTTTCTATAGAGTTACTGTGGGGTTTTTTTTGGTACCATTGGTTATGTGTATCACTTTACATTGCATGTTCAGTTTGTCATGGCTGGAACTATTGTACAAAAAAAAGGATGATTGTGACTTCTAGTTTTTTTCTAGAGGGTGCTGCTAGAAAATGGTTTTGCTTTGCATTTTATAGCTTGTTACCCCTTGGGTGACATGTCTCTGATCCTACTTCCTTCCAGTCTCGGCAGTATTCACTACAAGTTCCCTTCGCATGTTGCACTCTGTTCTCATTTAGAGATTTGACTCTGAATTAACACAGTATTCATTCATCTGTGTTAAACACTTTATAAATGACTGTTTCTTGTATTTCTTATTTGTACATACGAATGTGAAAGTCTGCCCTTTTTGTTGTTCTTTGATCAGGAAGTTGAGTGCTATGCAAATAAAGTAGTAAGATCTCTTTGCATGCCATATGTAGTATACCTAGCCAAAAATAGATTTTTTTTGGAAGTAAATTACTTTAAAAGCAAATACAGTTCACTTGAATTTGACAAACTGAAGCAGATGAGTTTTCTGGGTTCTCTGATAACCTGCAGGAATGTTTGGATGCCAGCTAGGCTCAGTGAATCTCCACTGTACTGTAATAATGGCTGTTTACCTCTGTGTTGTTTTAATTATCTAATGTCTGTATAACTGCTGATTTGAGTAGTGATTAGCATTTAGATGTTTTGTAACAGGATTTTAGCACTTTGAAAGATAGTATGTTGTGATGGTGCTAGGTAAAAATTTTGAAGACTGGGATGGTTGTGTGGAAAAGAAAAAAATTCTTGAGAGATCCTGTTGAAAGGAATTTCTGTTGTCACCTAAGCTGGATCAATTGGGGAAGATACTGCTTAAGCCATTTTTTTTTCTTAGTTAACATCAACAGTTGTTATAGAATGAGATTAGAGGGTCCTTCACTTTCAGCTCATGCTTTTTGATGTAGGATTAGCTTATTCAATAATTTTTAATGAAAATTGCATTTAGATATAATGACTCGATTTAAAAAGTCAATATAAGTTTAATCTCAGGAGTCCAAAAGAAGTTGCTATTTCTAGTGTCTTGTTTCATTGGCTGGGATTTGATTTTCTCAGTTTCTTCTGGAAATGTTTAAAAATTGGATAGGAAAGAATACTGTTCATTTCTTCATTGTCACTGTCTTACCTCAATTAATGGAATACTCGGTCATTCCTGAAGGAAATAGTGGTTTGCTTCCTGTTTCTCACATTTTACCTGCAGGACATGATGGAAACAGGGATGAAAGAGAACTTTATAGATGGTACTTGAGTCAGTGACCTCTGGAATAAAAGAACTCTGAGTTTTGATAAACGGTTTTAAAATGATCAGTCTTTGCATGAAGGTCAATTGTCCCCTTCACCCCCCATTTAGGTTTGTTTTAAATGTATTCAGGGGATTTTGCCTTACACTGAGGTCTAACTAGGGCCAACCAAACTTTTTGTCTTTCATTTGAATTGAGTCATATGATATTAGAATATTTCTGTGTAAGAGAAAAATGTTTAGAAGTGAGAATCATTTGTATTTTCAGTTGGAAATTATGGAACTTCACTGTATTATGATCAGACACATTTTGAAGAAAAAATTGTTTAGAATGACCAAAGCTCACGTGTTCTGTTAGCAGCTTTTGCTAAACTTGATTTTTGTACCTTTCCTTTTAGTAGTGTATATATTTCTGTTCGTCAAGTTCATGTCCTCTCAGATAAATCTTCAACTCTTGCCCCATGTACTCTTTGGCAGCAAGATGCTGGTGTCTGTGTAGTCCTCTTCTGTTTCCTGGTAACCCATATGTTCATTTTGTTGGCCAACCTAACCTCAGACCCTGCCTTAACCTGAGGGCAGGAGTAGGTTTTCCCAAACCACAGTGCTGATACCAGTTTTATTTTATGTATACTCTATATATTCTTGCATTGTGTTTCCTTTGTGACTCAAGGTTGAATTAAAAAGCCTGTGAACTGCAAACTTGCTTATGATTGACTTGGTGCAATAAAGTTCCTTACTAACCATTTCTGGTTTAGAAAACATTCAGCCATCCATCCTAGAAACTGGCAATATTTATTTATGCCTTGTTTATTTCACCTTCAGTTTTAGGTGGGGGATCCTTAGTCTTTCACTTATGGGTACTAAGCAAGGTCCATTTTAGTGTAGCTGAAGAGAATGCATATCCTTGGCTACACTATTTCTGTTTACTGTATTTTGCTTCCAATGTAATGTCTAAATGCTATTGTTTTTGTTTAAAAATCTTGACTCAGTTCCATTATATCAATTTCAAATAACTAAGGTTTTGCTACTAATGTCAGCCATTTATTCTTCCATGAATTGAGATTTCCCACTAATTTGGGTTTTTTCCCCCTGAAATAATAAGTTAGAGAATCCTAGAAGAGGGGTGGATGCATGTCTTAATGCTGAGAAACCGCAACTTTGGAGTTGAACTTACTTGAATGGATTAAAAATTGCGTTGTTACAGAGCTAGAAAAAAATTTAAGTATGAAAAATAATAGCCTTACACTGAGTACAACTACTTAAAAGCATGTGAAGATGTGATCATTTGTGATGTTACTTGTAAAAAAAGTATATATACATATCTTTTGAAGTGTTGAAAGGAAAATAGTACTTTATATTCTTTATCATATCACTTTTTGTAAGTGTTGAATATATTCCTGTTTATTTTTCTATGTTCTGTTTTGTAGCCTTAAGTGTTTCAAGCATATCTGAATGTATAAGAGTAAATGCCCTACATGGTGTGATGCTGCATTATATATAAAACTGTGTGCATATATTAAATTTTGTCTCTTGATTTTGCTTGTGACTC
Source organism: Craseonycteris thonglongyai (assembly GCA_004027555.1). Taxonomy (NCBI): domain Eukaryota; kingdom Metazoa; phylum Chordata; class Mammalia; order Chiroptera; family Craseonycteridae; genus Craseonycteris; species Craseonycteris thonglongyai. Next base: position 3,314 of record PVKE010019421.1, on the reverse strand, counting down.
TTTGGTTTCTGGGTTAACCAAGTAATATAGCATGTAGATCTTAAGAGGAATTTAGTAAACTTCTAAAAATAATAGATGGTTCCCAGGCTTTTTTATCCATTCAGAAGATTATTCTAGTATATGTAACTAAAAACCACATGGGATTTGTAAATACTATAGGAGATAGGTACGTTGGGTTTTTTTCCCTACTTTATATGTATAATAAAACTGACAGGCCAAGTACTTTAATTTGAATAAGATCGTACAATAGTAGAATTTGGATTTGAACCTAGCTGAGTGGTTTTAAAGCTCTGCCTTTTTTTTTAAGCAATCAATTAAATAGGAATGCACAATATCAAATTCTTAGATGAAATGATCCTATTATTTTTTTTAATTAGTATTTAATATTTGTCTTAAAAAGGGGAAGCAAATAATTTGCAAGCTTTATTTGAAAATAAAAGTAAACCCAAGTTTCTTACGGCTGTATTTCGTCATTAAATCAAGTCACCTAAGAATATTACTGAGTACTTGATTAACTTGCTTACCAATACGGACTTTGTCTTAGAATGACTTCCTCAGAAAGCAGAGACTGAAACAAAGGTGACATTCAGTACAAGTGTTTGATAGAAAGTTGATTTAGGAACAGGGCAGCAAGTTGGGAAGGATAATGCGTTGGTTAGTCATAGAGGCCAGTTGGGCTGCCTGAGGTGGTGAGTGAAGTTATCACAGGATGGAGGGAGGAGGAAACGATGGGAGGAAAACTACCTGTCAGCTATGAGCCCCAGTGCCTTTCCCAATGAGGCAAATGAGAAGCCAGAGTATGGGGAGGAAAGCAGTAGGGGTGTTGGTGTTGGTTGGAGCCCGTAACAATCGAGGTCACTTGAAGTGGATGGTATAAAAAGGCGAGACCAAGAGACCAGTGGTCCACAAGTGTCCCAACCAGGGTTTCCCTAAAAGATTTTCATAATTAGAAGGGCCTGTTTTTAACTTTGAATATTGTATTTTTACTTTACTTTGACTTTTAGGTCCATGTCTAGGGAATAGTGTTATGCAAAAACTATTAAAGGGGTAAACATGACTTCTCTTCAGAGACACTGTAAGAAACTTGCAAAAGTGAATCACTCAGAACAGTGAAGCTACAGACTGCTAAAAATGTTATAAAATATTTTGGATTGATCTATGGAATCATTAGAGAAATGAGCTTCAAAGCCAACCATTTACAATGTACACCATTCCTGTGGTAAAAATTTTTTTTTCATATTTGTAAGAATCTTACAAAGATTAAAGAGGAACAGTGGTTCTTACGGCCTCCTAAGTTTTTGAATATAGTAACTGAACTTGCAAGTTAATTGATTTCTGCAAAAATAATTTCAGTGTAAGCTAATTTTGTACTGTCTTCAGATGCAGGAAACAATTCTATGTACCTACCTAGGGATATACCTATTACTGTGTAACTTGTTGCATGCTTTCTGAAAGTTACTTTTTAAATTAGGAGTTAGTAAAACATTTCATAAGGGAGTTTACAAACCAGGGGCACAGACGTGAAGTGACACTAAGGCTGTGCTCCATGAGAAGGGATGGACGGATGGACAAGGTTGCTAACCTCATTAGCTGAGAACTTTCTAGCTATGGGAGATAGACTTGGGTACATGCAAGGTTGGGAGCCGGAACATATTTACATTAATGCTAGGATCACCCCAGTAAAAAGGGTAATGATAGTAAAAATGTCTTATAGATAAGCCTTTTCTGGGCTGGGTTCCAGATACTTAAAGGGAAAATAAGCCACTGAACAATGTTACCACAGTCGTTTAGGTTTGAGGTCCAGGAATCTGCACACTAAGATGAAAAGTGGTTCCACGCTGGTAAGATACTTGGGTTACCTGGCAGAAGCAGATGGAAAGTCTTTGGAGAGACAGACCTCAGTGAAGGAGCCAAGGTTACTTTTAACATAAAACCAGTTTGATTTAGCAGCTTAAACAAATAGGGGTTTTTTCCCTTTCATAAGGAATCTCAGTAGAGTGGCTGCTAGCAGTTGTATAGTGTTTGATGTCAGGAGTAGCATCCTGTGGCTTTCTTGGCATTTCTCTTGTCACCTCATGGGCACAACACATTCAGAAGATGCAGTACCAGATATGCGTTTCCTTTAATTAGGAAAGAAGAGAACTTACTGAAATATCCTAAGAGAATTCTACTCTCAACTTATGGCTAGAACTGGGTCAACTTGGCCATTTCTAGCTGCAAGAGAGACTAGGAAATTACAAAGGATTGTCATCATTGTTTAACCTAATTATGACCCACCATCTGGGGCTGGACACACTGCCTGTACTACCAGATTGGCAAGGAAGGTTGAGAAGGACAGAGTGTGTGTTTGGCACACTAACCCTTAAGCTTGTCTGACCCCATGACCTGCATGCTGCATGTGGACCAGATCAGTCTGAAATGCAGCCCAACACAAACCTATAAACTTCCTTAAGACATGAGGGGTTTTTTTGCAATCTTCTTTAGCTCATATGTTGTTAATGTATTTTATGTGTGGCTCAAGACAGTTCTTCCAATGTGGCCCAGGGAAACTTAAAAGATTGGACACCCCTGCCTTTGAATTTTTAGATAAAAAAGAAGCCTTACTGAATTTCAGCTTATAATACATTACACTCAACTGGAACTCAAGAATCAGCAAAACAAAACAAAACAAATCCAATTTTTTTTTTTGTGCTGGTTGCTTGAATGCCAGAGAATATTTACCTGGCACTATTCTCCAAGGGTACTGGTTAACTGAGTCTACTGTACAAGGCACCAAGAAAGAGCAAGACGTAGCAGACACAAGACCCAGTAATGCAAGAGTTAACTGAACAGGCTCTCAAGACTTCAAAAGATTAGCTGCTTCTCTAACTGGTTTTGCTTGTCTCTTCAATCCCTACTCTTAGGCATGTAAAAACCTCTAACTTTAATCTTGAGGGCACTGAATGTCCACTAGAATCTGTGCTCATCCTTTCACTAATCTCTCCAGTGCTCATGCTGATTTCTGCCTCTGACGACCTGACATGTATTGTGCTTTACATTTATCATCATAGTGCTATTTTTCCTGGGAGCTACCTCCATGTAGCCCTGACTACAACCCAGAATGTTCTCTGAACCATTGAGTGCTCACATACACCAGGTACTGATTTGGTAAAGGGCTTGACATACATGTATCTAAATGTTGACATGAAATTATAGAACCGATTAGTTATCCTGTCTTCCTACTTTCTGTGGTAAGTAGATTAATTCCTTCAGTACAGTAGGCAAACTGCATGCCCATGTTTCCCCAAAAGTAAGACATTCCCCGAAAATAAGAC
>PVKE010019420.1:0-28501 GCA_004027555.1 Craseonycteris thonglongyai | reverse complement strand
ACTATTGACCACAACAAGTCCAAAGCTAAGTTCTGGATCACCCCTCCTCAAAGTTGCAACTTGAGTCTTCCCCATACTAGTAAATGGTCACTTGTGGGAGTTCTTATAGCCAAAATTCCTGGAATCACTCTTGATTCTTCTTTCTCATACCCCACCTCGAATCCATCAGCATACGAGGGCTGTCCAGAGACCATCCAGTCATTGTAAAAATAACAAGAACGGTTGTATATCTGGATGCTTTCCAGATAGTCCTCGCATATTGTTTGCTCGATCAAAATATATTCAGAATCTGACATCATTTCCATTGTCCTGGTCCTCATAGAAAGTATACCATTTCTCATCTGGATTACTTTATTACCCTCCTAATACTACCTACTTCTGCCCTTGCTTTGATCAGAACCTTAATAGCTTACCACCTCACTATGTCTGCCTTTAGAAAAACCTATGTCTTAATATGAGTACTACAACCACATGATCTCTACTCCTGATCTCTCTAACCTCACTTTCTAATCCTGACTAACTCTTGCTCATTATAGTCACAATGATTTCCTTGCTTTCTTGAAAATACCAAGCACACTACCAACTCAGGGCTTTAGTGTATAATAGTTTTTCTGTCTGGAATGCTATTCTCCAAGACACGCATATAGCTCAATCGTTCATTTCTTCAGATCTCTGCTCAGTGTCACTTGACCACTCTACATCCCTTAAAATAGCAACGTCGTACTCATACACTTCCCAGACCCCTTTGACTTATTTTCCCTTAGTGACCTGTTACCTTATGATCAACTACTATATTTTTCCATGTCGAAGATGCCCTCATGTATATGATGACCCCATCTTTTCTAACTCAACATCAAGAAATCAATGCATGGGTTACTCCTGTGTATATGATGATCCTCAATTTTTGGTCTAACAATTTTAGACGAAAGTATAGTTTTATACATGAAAAAACACAGTATGTATTTTACTTACACATTAAAATAGAAATCCCTAAGGGTCAGAATTGTCTGTTCTGTGACCTGCTATATATTGAGGACTAGAACACTCCCTGGCATATAGTAGATGCTTGAGATTTATTGAAACGGTGAGTCTAAGAGGAATATGAGTAAGTCCAATTATAAAATGATAGAAAAACAAAACAGGAAATCCAAGATATTTGTTTACACAAGATGGAAAAATTTGTTGAAAAGAAAAAGAGAATTATTTTAACTAATTGTTTTTTATTCAAATATCAAGGTGTATTCATTTAACATTTACTAAGTGCTGTAGATACATCCTTGTTTGAACTTCATAACAATACTCGTGGGTATTATCATCACTATTTTACAGAAGATGAAACTGAAAATGACAAAAGTCAAGTGACATGTCTTCAAGTGACATAACAAGGATGTTGCAAAGAGGAAACTAACTAAGGTTTCTCTGATATTACTTTTATAAATTCCCCCTCAATAGTCAAAAGTAGTTTCAAGGAATGATATATCTAAAACAGGTAAGGTTTCTACATTTGTAGATAAAATTAACTATGCATGATTTGCTTTAAGCCATTTCATTTGCATGATAGGATAATATAGGTAAAGAACTCTAGGAAAACTAACATCATTTAATATTCACAAAAATTAATTTTACTAAGTTTAATAAGTTAATAATACTAAGTTTCCAATCACAAGTTGTTCAAGTATTAAATATTTCATTGTTCAACTGCAATTGGTAGCAATCATATGAAAGCAATTTTTTTTTCACATTAAAAATCGTGAAAGGCTTTTTATCCACAAGCTATTTACCACATAGAAAAATAAGTTATGGGTAATACTCAGTAACACTCAATTTATACACACACACACGCGCGTGTGCACACGTGTGCACGTGCACACATACACACGCAGTTTTGGTAAATCTGGCTTTACACATATTCAATTGGCTTATTTTTGTTATTTTTTAAATGTAATTTTAAGTACTGTTATTTCAATACTTTATAATATTCACAATTTTATCTTAATACTTAAAACAATCCATGAAGTATGTAGAACAATTTTCATTAATCCTTTAAAGTTGAGAAAGCCAAAATGCATAAAGATAAAACTTCTTTAAAATGATACAATGTAGGGAAAAAGTAAGAAATTTTTAATATAAATTAACTGTTTTACGATAACTCGTCTATTTATGGACCATAGATCCATAAAATACAACAAAGCTCCAGTAATATGGTATTGCAAGACAAGATTCCATACTCATATTAAAGTCTAATCTTATTATTGAATATACTTTAAAGAACATTTTGCACATGGTGAATCAGAACCCATGCAAAATGAGCCATATTTTAAATTACAGCAAGCTCACAAAATTTTATTTTTAATGATTAAACCAGGAACAACTGGTTTTGAAAGGAGCAAAGGGAAGCACTATCTGTATAATATACAAAAAACTGTAAGATGGACAGCAAATTTTTGATCTCCTATTAAGGTTGGTGTTTTGGAAAAGGTACATAAATTGTGCTTTAAAAGATTTAAAGATTTGCTCCAGTAAAGTAAAGGTTCACTAGAACAATCTCTACAATTAAAGACTGAATTAGTGATAATTCACTTAAGGCTTGGGGCAGAAAGTCATCTTTCCACAATCTATAATCTATATAAATTTACCACAAATTAGGCTGCTTTTCTGGCTTTCACAGTACTCACAGGAAACTCAGTCTTATTAAAAAGAAAGACCAAGTCTTAAGCAATCTTTTTTGTCTGTTACCAAAGAGTTAAAGAAGGAATAAAACTACATTCATTAAGAAGTTATATGATTCAGAATATTCAAAAATTTAGACTAGTCCTTCCTATTGAGGAAGTAAATGATATTTTGCTGTGATAGTAGACTCTCCATTAACCGCATCTATGGAGACTGGCAGATGGCAGAAAGGTAAGCAGACTCTTTGTTAACCGGAACTCAAGCAACGGGCAGAGTCAAAATGAACCATTCTTTAAAATGTTTCCTCATGATTTGCAGTTATCACTCAAGAAGTAATACTTCCTCAAGAAGGGAGAATTCCTCTTTTAAGAATAAGGATTCTTCTTCAGGAATAAGGTTAAGAGATCATTTTGACTTTTATCTTAGTCTACGAAAGAAACGCATTTAAATTATGTATTAAAATGTTCCCAATTTATATGATGCTTTAGACATTTGGTAAACACATGAAAAATGGGCTTCAAAACTTCAGCCCTCAGAAGCCTTAAAATTAAAAGCCTGAACAAAACTTTATCAGACTATGTATGAATTATTACCACAACTGTCTTAAGGACACTTCTACAAGAAAGCAGTAACACAAGTCAACATTTTTACTATTTGCTTCTCAAGCTGAGCACTCAATATATTTCAATAAGTCCTTTCATAATTTCAAATTAACAATTAGGCATGTAGAACAGGTTCTGTTGAAGAAATGCTTAATTCAAGCTTATTGTTTCATTGTTATTAATAATATACTTCATGTTAGGAATCCAAGCTATGTCACTAAAAACTTGTATGCGTTAAAAACTCTTAACTTAAAATTCTACTCTCTTCATACCTTCCCTGTAAAAAGTAATGACAACTATTGTTAAAGATAAATTTTTGGTTCACTAGATGAAAAGGCTTTTTGTATTTAAGAGAAAGACTATCTGGGTCAATCTAACATCCCTAAAGAAGGGCTTCAAACTCCAGTTTAAGAAACATCACACCAGAGTATTTCAAACAGAGTAAAACCCAAATCAACAAAACCTATACATTAGACACAAAAATACTATCACTGTCAAAAATGTTTTGTGTCAAGAATTTTACAAGCAGCATTAATAAACAAACAAGAAATCTGTTAAGACAATAAAAAACAAACACTGTAACACAGAGATAGATCAGCATACAATACACCAGTCTTTATCTGATTCAGATAAAATACTGTTAACTGAATTCCTGGCAATTACCTAAAGATACTAGACCTTCTTAAATTACTAACCTCTCCATCCTCTCATCACCATCTGGTTCTACTTCCTTCCAGTAGTATTAATTTTGTATGCTAGTCTATAAGAAGCAAGTCGCTTCCAATTATTAAAGCACCATTATTTCATCCCATACAAAGGAAATTCTGAAAAATTTACAAGATTCCTGGGAAGGCACTTAAAGCTAACTACTTAAAAGAAGATCTACAACAGTTAGCTATCTTCTTTTTTATACTGCAGGTTCCTTAAAACTGTCCTGTTTGCTTGTATCATTTAACCTCTTAATTATACGTTTACCAATATATTAAATGCTGTCCAAATATAAATTAAGGAAAGACAAGAAGGGACAAGGTTGCTTCCTGACTGATAAATGAGGCAGAGTAAATTTGTGTCCAAAGTGAATATTATGTTTCTAAAGAGGTAAGAGAATTAGAAGGAGCAAGAGAGTAAAGCAAGTATGGCCTGAGTAGGATTGATTGGGCTCCGAACTTAAGGGGAAAAAGTAAGTTTCATTTAAGTTTTCAGATTCTAAGTCTTAAAAGTATCTTTGGATAAGTAAATAGTTTTACACTTTTTTAAAAGTCATCTATAAGTTTTCAGTATTCATTATTTTACTCAAATAGTGAAGATGACAAAGCCATTACCATTATTAGTTCAGGCTACAAAATGACAACTTGTAAGATTTCACTTAAATTACCTGTTTTGGAATTATGTGAAAATGGGCAATATTCTTCAAGTTCAAAAGTTGTACCTTGGCAAGAAGAGTCAATTATAAAGATTCAAATGTCTAAAAAATCTAAATGCTTTACTTATAATAAACTTGATATTAAAATATCATTTATGATGTTAAATCATAACACTGTTGGTACGCTGTTTTAGTAATTCAGTAATTCTAACACTTAAAAATTATTTTTCTCTATTAAATCAATGTTTTATGAAGTTGTACAAAGTAATTTCACTAAAAAGTAGGCTGACCATACGTCCTATTTTTATTAAATGGGACAGAAAACAATGGTACTGTCCCATTTCAAACACTACATATGGTCAGCCTTGTCTCACTGGGTTAAATTCAAGGTGTCATTACCGTTGTTTTGTCCTGTTTCAAACGGGACATATGGCCAGCCTACTAAGAAAGCAAGTGAAACAGCAATCACTTTCTCTTAGCTTATTAACCCAAAAGCAAACAAACCACAAAAATCTTTAAAATTCTATTTTCCCTTAAGTAATCAATACTAAAAACCACTCATTAAATAAATTCACCATCAGATATCAACCTTTATCTTAAATCCCAAAAGAAATGCCCTTATTATGAAAAATATTGTTTTACTTCTCTGTACTCATACAATGAAACTAGGAATGTTATTGAGATGATAACTGGACTGTGAATATGAACAAAGTTTTCATATCACCGGGATATTAGATGGGTTGAAAAAAAATGTGCAAACAGCCCTGCCTGCCAGTCCAAAAAATGCCTTTTACATGAATTAGAAAAGCCTGTCCTTTTCTCTATACTTTATTGCCAACAGCCAGAAAATTGTGATTAGTAATACTGTGATTGTACTATTGTAAATGCCACCTTTGAGTTCTCTCATTATTCTTTATTGTATTATCTTCTTTTTATATATAGAAACTAAATCTACATCAGAGCTAAGGTTCTCTTAAGACAAAAAAGGTGGGGGGGAGCTTCAACAAAATGACAGTTAAAGGATTCTAACACATACCACTGTTAACAACAACAATGATGATTATACAACTTCAATATTGGTCTCAGTTCTCTCATAAGGCTGTGATTTGGCGGATTCTGAGACCGAACCTTGCTCTTTGAAATATAAATGGAACTTTTTAACTAACAGAATACAGAAAAGTTAAAATTCACATTAAAAATGTACATGCAATACTGATTTATGCTTACTGACAATACTAATTAATGATTAGAAAACAAAATAACTGGACATCACCTTTCCAATTCTAATCTTTGCAGATAAAAGATGTGCATAGGCCTTAGCAGCTTTCACAGAAAACCAGAACTGGAAGTTAAAGCACTTCCAATATCCAAAAATATACTAGTTGCATCAAAAAATCATTATCCCAGAAGTCAAGGCCAATAAATATTCTCCCTAATTGTGCAGTGATGAACTCAATAAGCCATAGCATCAGCAGACTACATTGCAAAATATAATAAGATTGTTTAAAAATCTTTAAAATTCCACAAATTAATGGTGACTAGAACCTTGAAAATTCAAGAATTAAAATTTACAAAAATAAATACCACTCTGACACTCAAGGGACATCTTCACTTTAAGGCCTTTGTCACAAATCTGAATCTTTATTGTTCTGAAATGTTATAAACATAACTCAAAACAAAAATTTTAATATTCAGTCTCAGAAGAGGTGTGGCTCAAGGCTCATCACATGTAACAAGAAAACTTCCTTTAAAAAAAAAGGAAAAAAAAAGTACTATGAGAAGTCTTTCATATGAATAAAAACGCATCCTTTGAATATTTTTCCCCTCATTTCATTAGCTTGTATACAGGTAGGAATCAACAGTTTTGCATTTTCTTCACAAAATCTCTTGCTATGATGTTTGACGGACCTTTTGCCATTCAACAAATTCATCAAGAAGAACAGGCCCTAGAAATAAAGAAGCAACTGTTAGAATTCAGTGACCTCATCTCTCCAACTATAAAACAAGCTCCCTACAAGCTCTGTAATGACAACAGGGCACAGACCCTCTCCTTTCCGAAGTGTTTGGTTTCCGAACTCCCTCTTCTACTTAGTGGTGCTTTATCAGCCTTTTATTTTTTGACATCAGGGACTTTGTACCATGGCTGAAGCAACTTCCTTCTCAAGGTTTAAGTGTTTCATAAACTCTCCAATAACTAAATCAATATCAATCTTTCCCTTTTTCTAACTGCCCACAGCATTTGTCAATAATTGAACAATCTAAAAAGCATTAAACATAGTACTTCTATGGTATCTCACCAGAAGTGTGTAAGCTTGTTGAAGAGGTAGCCATACTAGAGACTTACACTGTTCGGTAACAGGACCTAGTATAAATCTGAACACAAATCAAGTGCCTAATAAACATCTGACTAAGTACTATTCTAAAAAGATATTTTTATCATGAAGTGGGTCCAAACTTATTTACCTACAGAAGCCAGGTAGGCAATTTAATTGAGCTCAGTTACTTTTTTTTAAAACGTAGGAAAACTCATTGCCACAAAAAAATACGTTTGTCCTATTTTTCTTAAAACTCACAACCCTGTGGTTGTCTCTATTTCTCTCTTGCTTTTGACAGACTATAAGCAAAATAGCAAATAAGCACAATAATAAATGGCAAGTAAAAAGAACCTAGCTGCTGGTATACTATAGACCAGCAAATTAGAAAGCAAGTTCAACATAAGCTGTTACTTTGCTCCAGCCACTAATTCCCATGAAAGAATATAGGTTTTAGAAAAAGCTTTCACATTAATATCATAAGGTTTTTCTACTACAGCTGGTGTTTTTCTTTCCTATTGTTTTAAATCGTGACTGTAATTTTTTTCATAGAAAATGCCAGGAAAGGGAGAAATAAAGAATTTTAGCTTCCAGATGTACAAATTATAGTTTAAATTAAGCTTCTTAAAACACTCAATTACTGCAAAATTGAACACATTTCATTTACCAGCAAAGGTTTTACAATATAGCTCAATCAAAGCTCTCTGCCTACCGTCTCCACCTGCTCCCCACACTTACCACATGATTAAATGATAAAAGTTATTGTTAGGAAGTTTAAATCCTTTATGATAATGATACACAAATGTACGTTCTCATTTAAAAATTAAAAATATTTTTTTTTCGTAGTAAAACATATACTTACAAGCACCATCTTCATCATAGTTACTAAGATCAGCATGGACTGTTCTGCTGAATTCTAATACATTGTACCATTGATCTTTGTTCATAACACGGTATTTTGATTGCTGTAGAAAATTATATAAATATTTGGATTACAGAACAAGTATTATTTATTAAGGCTTGACTTCAATACAGTTATAACGTATTTTGTAATCCCAAAACACTTATCCCTCTTTTAATTACATTACTCATATGTCTAAGAGAATCTTCAGGGACCTTTACATGGTAACATCACCAATTTTTTTCTTTCTTTCATTTTTGATGACTAACAATAGCCTTGAGGGCGCAAACAACAGGGGGAAACTCAGTGAAATTTTACCAATGTATATAATTGTGTAATAACCACCAATGAGATCAACATATACATTTCCTTCCTCTACTAAGTTCCTTTGTGATGCTTCCCAGTAATCCATTTCTTTGCAAGAGATTTACTATTGTCATATTTTGAAGTCGGCATCTTTAGCAGCAGTAAAAGGGTACAGGTGTGGGTTCAAATCCCACTTCTGCCACTTAAATGAGTGATCTTAGCTAAGTTACTTGACAAAAGTTACTTAACAAACACCCTCCACATAACAAGTGTTTGAAAATATTTAGTTCTCTCAGTTCCTTTTAGAGGTGAATATTTTTACATTTTTCAGTTATATTTATTTTTGCTAAAACTGCCAATGGGAAGAATATTGATAACATATATCAAAAATATCTATACTATGAGGCTTAAAGAATTGTGTTCATAAAACCCTTTCATGTAAGACCTTTTTATATCATTATTTCTTATCGCAAGCTTTAAACAAAACTACTCTGGGGAACTAACTGTGATAAACAATCAGTTTATAAGAAATTATTTTCAAAGCAAAATGCACAAACATCTGTAACTTGAAAAATGGTAAGAAATATGCCCCCCCTCCCCCAAACCCTAATATACAAAACCAAAAGACAGCAATGTAAAAAGAGAACAGTATCTTCTTAAAACCGACCACTGCCTATGGTAGGTGCTATGAACACCTTCTAAAAGAGTACTTTCTTCCTAAATTCAGCATCCATTTTTAGTAATCAGTACATTTAAGTATATCATGACAGCCACTCTTATATCTGTGAACACAAAATATTAAAAGCTTTAGTTAAATTCTTTACATTGAGTCTCAGTGAAAAGTTTTATTATTATAATTGGTTCTTATGTGAATTTAAGGTAAAGAGACCCTGAGAACAGAAAGAAACCTAAGTTAGAAGCTTGAGATTTGTGCACTAGAATTAATTTTCTCCTGACCAAATGCTCAAGAAACTAATTTCACATGAAGGCTGTCTGTGATAAAATATATTTCTTGAAGGTTTCTTTTTTAATTGGGGGGAGGGGGGATACAAAAGATGGAACTAGAATAAGTTATGTACAGAATATTCTAATTAACATGAACTTGCATCTAAAAATGATAGCAGATACGTACATACACATTTGAACAAATTTTCTACTAAAGCCAATTTTTAAAAAAAGTGTAGCATTAAAAATCTATTTGTTTTCCTTCAAAGTATATTTTCAATCAGATTAAGTTTTAAAACGGTTTTCAAAATAAAAATACATACATACCTCCAAGTACTGGTAAAATACTGAAAACAGAGGCCATGTCCTCCCAAGTAGAAGCGCTAACATAGATTTTGCTGTATCAATATCAAGGCTTCTCTGATCTTTATCCTAAAATAGAAGTAAAAAATTTTTCCTAAGTGTGGCATAGAGGTTAAAAAAATAATATTAAAATTACAAAACAGAAAATCCACCTACCCTTGCAAAATCAAAGGCGTATCTGTAGATATTCTTAAACGAAGAAATATCATTCAACTGTGAGCGCAAAAAATCAAATTTGTTCTGTAACTTTTCTGTGCAGTCACACCTTAAATTTAAAAAATCAAACAGATTATACAATAAAGAAAATTATATAAAAGCATCTTTATAGAGGTTAGAAAGAATGCATTGAGAAAAAAAGTGAGGGCATTTATGTAGTTAATTTACATTTAAAATTCTACGATTCAAAATTTAGTATAACAAACAAACACGTTGCTTTGCATCTACTGGTACCTCTACAATAAAAAAGGAAAAAGGAAGAGAAAACCTGGAAATCGATGAAACATTCACTAGATGACTTTTCTTAAAAAAACAAAACAAAAAACCTCTATCAAAAAACTCCAATAAAGTCACAAATATCTCTTAAAAGGAAATGTATTAAAATGTGCTTTACCACATATAAGTTAAAAAGTAGCAGGAAAAATGAAATTAATCAGGCCTCTGCCACATTATTTCATTGAAAAGCTCTTAGGCACCAGCTTGGCGAGTGGTTTTCAAGTTTAAAATATAACACTGAGGTAATTATACATTATATTAGTGGTTCAGTCATAAATTCTGATTCCTATATTTTTAATGAACAAAAATATCAAGATAAATCGGTGGCAGTGCCTGACTTTGAATAAGGTACATATGCAAAAGTATGCACACAAGTTATACATATTATTTCTAAAGACAAGATTAAACACAAGAATCTAAATAGATGAAATGTTACATAATCTTGACTCTCACTGGGTTGATATATTCCACTATTTAGCAAGAAGCAAGGCAGATGAAGCCTTTCGCAATCGGCACAAATCTGTTACATTTCATGCCAGGTCCCAATATCCTTACTGTGCTCTAGTTATGTGTCACTTACCATTCCCAAAGCCACAACTATGCTTTAGTACATATAATTTTCCTCTACTTGATATGCTGTTCCAACACTGTCACTAAATATTAGTCATCAAAACCTCACTCGAATTTTTCCATCTGAGAGTCCATCTGACTCTCTTCAAACAAATCAGTTATGCCATCTATTGTGACCCAGAGTTACTTATTTCAAAACTGAATTTTAGTATTCATCATTTAGTACAGACACATAGCATTCTCAGATTTAACTAAGACTTGCACTATTCTAAACCAACAATATAACATGTAGTAACTTATAATTTTATTAAGGGGTAAATATTTTGAATAAATTTCTAATGTTGCTTAAATCTTGCATTACTACAATAAGCAAAATTTGGTCCTGTTAATATACTGCTAGATTTTTTTTTTTACTATGGACCTAAGTGAGCTTGTCTTGTACATTTCATTTTTTTATATTCTCCTTGCTAGGTTTGACAATAAGCTTATAACATAAGCCTCAGAAAAATGTGATTATTACCTCTTTTGTCTGTTTTTTGAAAAAACTTACTCAACATTAGAATTAGCATTTGTCTAAACTCAGTTTAAAAACCACCTAGGCCTTTTCATTGAGAAGAAAAAGACTTTTAATGTCTAATTCAGCATTTTTAAGGGTTATCAGACCATTCAGATTTTCTATTTCTTTTTTAATCAGCTGGATCACTTATATACTTTCCTAATAATCTGTTTATTTCACACAATTTTATTTAAATATGTAAGTTGAGATTATATATCACTTTTTTAAATGTGCATTATATTGTTTGCATTTTCTTGACCATTTACCAGAATTTCTTAATTCTCTCAATTTTAGCTTTGCTTCTTATTTTACTAAATGTCTGGACATCTTTTTAACTCCTTATCTCATGATGTTTTAGAAGATTTATAAATTTGTGTTGGGCTACCTTCAAAGCTGTCCTGGAATGCATGAAGCCCACGAGCCACAGGTTGGACAAGCCTGCCATAAATCAAAAGGATCTAACTGGCAATAATAGAACACCATACTCAATGAGAACAAAATACATATTTTCAAGTGCCCACAAAACATAAATCAAGACAGACCATATTTTTAGACACAAATTTCAATAGATATAAAAGAATTGAAATCACACAGGGATGTTCTCTGACCACAATGAAACCAAACTAACAGATAACAGCAAAATCTCCAAACACTTAGAACCTACGGTACATGGCAAACTACTAAATAATCCATAGGTAAAAGCAAGTCTCAATAAAAACAAAAAATATATTAAACTGAATAGAAACGAAAACACAACATATTAAACTTGGTGAGACACAAAGCAGTGCTGAGATATTTATAGCTCTAAATGCAAACATTAGAAAAGAGAAAAAGTCTCAATCAATAATTGAATCTCCTAACTATTTTTTTTTTAAGATTCATTTTATTATTTTTGACAGAGAGACAGAGAGAAGTGGGAGGGCCCAGAGCAGTCTCCATAGTTGTATTTGTCATTAGTTTTTTACATAGTTTCATTCCACAGGTGGGCGGGAGGCTACACAGGGCAGGAACTGGGCTGGGGGGCCTCCCACATGGGAGGCACACCCCCACAATCTGGGGGCAGAACCAGGAGCCCCCATATAGGAAGCTCACCACAGTGAGAACCAAACTGTGGGCCACACCCCAGTTCAGCATATGGGTCCGCATAGTCCAGGACCAGGATTCCCCAAGAATCTCCTAACTTTAGAAGCTAGAAGAGCAAAATAAACCAAAAACAAGCAGGAAAAAGTACATAGGAGCAGAACTCAATGACACTGAAAACAGAAAAGCAAGAGAGAAAAATCAATGAATCAAAGAATTGATTCAACATAACTGACAAGCCTCTAGCAAGAATGACAAAGAAAAAAGACAAAAATTACCAATAGGAATAAAACAAAAAATATCATTACATATTTGCAGATATCAAAAGGATATAAATTTGGGGAAGTTGGGATGGCTCAGTGGGTTAAAGTGCTCACTTTGCAGCCCCGGGGACTTATGATCAAATCCCAGCCCCAGCCCGTGTGGACCCATATTCTGAACTGGAGAGTGTCCCCAGTTCGGTAGTTCCTGCCCTGTGCAGCCCCGCCCACCTGTGGAATGAAACTATGTGGAAAAACCAATGATGTGCAACTACGGAGACTGTTCTGGGCCCTTCCCCTTCTCTCTGTTTCTGACTTCTGTATCTCTCTCTCTCTCTGTCAAAAACAATAAATAAATCTTAAAAAAACAAACAAACAGGGAAGCCGGGATGGCTCAGTGGGTTGAGTGCTCACTTTGCAGCCCCAGGGACCGAGGATCAAATCCTGGCCCCGGCCTGTGCAGACCCATATGCTGAACTGGGGAGTGCCCCCAGTTCAGTTCTCACTGGGGTGAAGACCCTGGCCCAGTTCCTGCCCTGTGCAGCCCCACTCCCACCTGTGGAATGAAACTATGTGGAAAAACAAATGATGTGCAACTAGGGAGACTGTTCTGGGCCCTCCCCCTTCTCTCTCTCTCTCTCTGTCAAAAACAATAAAAATAAATCTTAAATAAAAAAAAAACACAAAAAACTGGATGTAAATAAATGTATTTGGTATGATTTATTTGGTAGGTTACTTTTGAGGACTGGGAATGTCAATTTTTTTTCATAACATTAATGGTAATTGCTTCTCCTCATTAAGCTATTTCTTTTTTTAATTGTTTTTTTGTTGTTTTTTTTTTTGACAGAGAGAACAAGAGAAAGAGATACAGAGACAGAACTGAACTGGGGGAACTCCCCAGTTCGCACATGGGTCCACACAGGCCGGGGCTGGGACTCGATCCTTGGTCCCTGGCGCTGCAAAGCGAGTACTCAACCCACTGAGCCATCCCAGCTTCCCACCCCCCATTAAGCTATTTCTGCTTACAAAAGGTTTCATAGGAACCTGCATTAACAAGGCAGGCTTTCAAATTTCTGCTTCTTTAAAGACCTTTACAATGAGAAGAAATTCTCACTTACATATTAGATCTAAGTGAGGTTCTTTCTTAATCAGTAAGTCCCAATAAGTATGCTGTGTAACAAGAATTATTTTACTCACAAAGTTAAGGATTGAGAACTTTCTCTGAATCAGGTCTATCAACCAGAACAATACAGTCTACCACTGGGGTTACCTGAAAATGTGGAGGGTGGCATTTTGAAATTTTCTTGATGACCCTGGGAGAGGGCAGAAGGGAAGGATACTAATGGCACTAAGTAGTCTGGCCCCAAATGCTCAATGACTACAGTCACACACCACACATGCTATAGCATCCCATATACCCTACTCTTTCACATCCACCAAAAAGATTGTATAAATGCTCCTTATTCCACTCTTCCCTAAAGAAAGTCTAGCCAGACAATTACCTTTAATCTTCAATTTCCAGGGCTTAATATGGAAATCAGAAGGTATACAACTTGAAATCTGCTGACAGGCACTTATAGACTACCATTCTTGTCAGATGCTATCTTTTTGCCTCTTTTTTTCATTATCATAATCAAGTATAGTTTTTTAAGGTTCTGTGCTCACAGTTTTCTCTACCATCATGGTATTTCACCCTTGCTCCAAAACCAAAGCTAGCAAATATAAGAAAAGTTCTGGCATACCACTCTAGTAACATGTGACCAAAGCCCTCCCTAATGTAGACATTATCCCAACTATCTGGAATTTAAACCATTCTGTCAATTTTCTTCATGTACCATTTGATTTTAACAAACCAGATGACTTCCTTCAAATGCATGTTTCCCTTTCTCAAAGTTCTAACCACAATTTCCTCATCAGAAACAGTATTTTCTGTATTTCCAACCATCAAAATTCTAATAATTCTTCAAGGTCCAGTTCAAATGCCACACCTATAAAGATATTCCTGTTTACTCAGCTAAAATTAACCTTATTAACAGTTGTGCCTTCATAGTATGTTGTATTTTTAATCTAGCACTTGTTACATTCTACCTGAATTCATTATTTTAATATTGTACCACCATCCTTACCCTATTAGAATGTAACTAAAGGGCAGGAGTCATCTCTTAGGGCTCACTAGATCACCAGTAAGTGGCAGAATACCTTTCTTACATAATAATGCAGGTGTTCAATATAAACATCTACTGAATTAATCCAATTTTGGGGGAAATCTGACTATTATTAAACAACAATAAAAGCTACATGGAGCAAAATACCCATTCTGAAACATATTCTGAAAATAATTACAGATTTTAATTAACCATGATTACTATAGATTACTATCCTTGACCACAGGATATATTTCTTCTGCCAGAATGTTTCTATTCTTTAGCATAGCTAAGGGTTAAAATGAATTAATTTGAAACTATCAATAACTATATTACGATAATTTAGAAACCATTAAATAACTATGCCTAGGTTAAATTATACCCTGAGTAAATATTCAAAATCTATAAAGGGAATCAACTGTGAAGATTTACATTTTATGATTTTATCTTTTAAATAAAACTATACTAGACAACTATAAATTTAAAATTTCAGACTTATATAGATTCTTTTGTCTCTACTGGTTTAAATTTTAAACTATTTTATTTCTAGCAAGTTTTTTACAAGATTCAGGGAGTAGTAAGACTTAGCCAATTGAGAGAAGATACTTTGTATAGCTGAACCTTGAAAAACATGTGTTTGAACTGTGAAGGTCCACTTCTATGTAGATTTTTCTTCAATAAATATATTGAAAATTTTTTTGGAGATTTCCTCATTATTGTGTAGCAGTTATATGAATTACACTGCTACCATAAAACCATCATATTGCTGCTTATTTGCTATCAATGCATAAATTTTTATAACTATAAATAAACATGATTTTCTTTTTCACATTATCTTTTCATTTTTGATGTCTAGTGTTGGTAATACGCAAAACATCCACGTGTTTCGTATCCTGTAAGACAATATTGGTGCAGGTACTGACAGACAATTGATCTTGTAATCAGATGATGTAAATGTATGGTATGGAGAAATACAGTAAAGGATGGCAAATGTATTTTCTCTTCCCTGATTTTCATAACATTTTCTTTACCCTAGCTTACTTTATTGTAATAATACAGTATATATTACATATAACATACAAAATATGTGCTAATGATTGTTTATGTCATTAAGAAGGCTTACAGTCAACAGTAGGATATTAGTAAAGTTTGGAATGAGTCAAAGATACTCAGATTTTTAACAATCCCTCCATTTTCAGCGGTCCAGTATACTTCACATAGCAATCTAGATCATGGGGAAAAATCATCTATTTTCCCAATCAAGTATAGCAGAGTTCTAGGCAGCTGGGCAGGGAATAATAAATAAGCAAAACAAAAACCTCTAGGTCAAGTTTTTAGTGCTAAATAATTGCTTTTACTTTGTGTTGCTTTTGAACTTTCCTATAAGAAAGGTGCTAATAAAAAATCATGTTCATGGGTTAGCCAATTTCTATTCTTGGACCCAAGGCCATTTGCTGCTAATTATTCAAGAGTAAATATTAGAAATATAGTCACTCCTCACTTAACGACTGAGTTCTGTTCCTAAGGCTAAGTTGTTAAGCAAACTGGTTGATAAGGGAGGAGCTTAAAGGCAGGTATCTTGTGGTGTGTGGTGGCACCATAGGTTATGTATTTTTCAATAGATATCATGTGACACCACACTTATAGAAATATGTATTCTTTTGTGACTGAGAACACTTCATGTAATGAATACTAACCAACTGCGATAATGAGACAAAGACTGAGAAAGGGGATTGCTGGAGAACTGGTCCTAAGTCCTAAAAGTCATCAGGTGAGGAGTGGCTGTATTTCGTGTTTACACATTTCTGTAACACAAAGACTCTTTATATTAATTCTCTAGGTCCTAGCTCTGCCACAAAGGAGCTGTAAATTTTAGCAAATACGGTAAGTTTCTTTACCTCTCTGAGTCTCAGACTCCTCATCTCACCTATCCATAATGAAGTGAGAGGGTTTTTATATTCCACTCTAGAAATTATGATTTGGTTCATGTGAGCAAAGATTTTTACCTAAGTATAATCTGTATGTTAATGCAGGTTAAAAAGGTGAATTACAAAGTATTAGATACAGAAAATTCAAACATGAAAATTTAAGATCTATATCAACAAATACACTTAAAAAAATAAACCTAGGTATTTTAAAATTCAAGGACAGGCAAACAAGGAGTAAAAGTTAAGTGTGCTAATAAAAGCAAAACCACAGCAGGAAATCACATGGCTAAATAAACATCCAGTTTGGGGCTCAAAAATATTATAAATTAATAATCCCTCTATTTTAGAATATTGATCATTAGTATAAGCCTGCATGACCATTAGGAACATGATATAAAATTAGTATGTAATTACTACATAGTTGATTCTGAAACTTAGCCCACTTTACTCTAGAAGCCAAAATCAAACTATTTTTATGAAGAAGCAATTCTATAATTTATGAAAGTGTTCAAAGGCAGCAAGCACCTTAAACTAAAAGTTTATGACTGTAAATGGCTACAGGTTGCAGGGAGCCATACATTTCTACTTTTGTTCTTAATGAGATTCATTTGGCAATAAATAAATGTCATGTAACTTCATCTTCAAATTTACTTTTTAAATCAAATATAAGACTGAAGAGGAGAGAGAAGCAGCCTCAGAACTTAGGACTGCCCAAAGAACAAACTTCTTACACAGAATTATACATGCAGAAGGAAATGCCTTTACTACTCAAACAGCTTGTGAGTACCGGTAAGTAACTTTGGTGATGGACTTCTAATTCACCCACCAAAAGTCAATGAACTTTAATAGGACTGTATTGAAGTTCTTTCTTAAACAATATGAAAAATGGGATAACAGTCCACATGCCAAGACCACAATATAAACTTTGTCAATCCTAAAAAGTGATTGTAATAGATCAAACCAATTTGATTATATAAAATAAAACCTTACTCCTGAAAATTACGAAGAACAAAATATCAGTTAAGATCTTCAAATAGGCCATCAAATTTGTTTTTTAAAAAAATATCTTACTGTAATGAAGTCATCCCTTTTAACCATTCTTCCTTGGTAAAAAATCCCATGCTTTCAGCCTCCAATTTCCACGCTAAAACTAACATAATAATCTGGAAAGAACAGAACATAAAGGATAGGGGAAAAGTCAGCACAGAGATAATCATGTCTGTATTTATCACGGAGAGCATTTTTATACAACTATTTCCACTTTCAAATATTAGAGTACAACCTTTGGAATTATTAACTATAGAGAAATTTAGGTGGTCTAACTTCTTAAACGTAAAATGTTCTAACAGTTTCTGAAGGAAGAATCTCTCTCTCTTTTACAAATGACATCTGTATCAAGAAAGAGAACACGCACCCAATTTAAATTGATTAAAAACACCCTAGATAAAACTTTACAATAATGAACATGAAGAAACAAAGTCTTCATATAAGTCTTCATATAAGATTAAAGTGTCCCAATTTTTAGAAATTTATGAATATGCTATACCCCACTTGTATTCCATTATACTTAGAAATAAAACATACATTTTCAGGTTCAACACCAATGTCTTCACAAAATTTTTCCATTCCTTCTGGCCCTACAACTTCATCAGGACCTTTAAAGACAAAAATAATTTATATATTTGTTATAATTTAATATCAGTATGAAACATAAGCCACTTTGGTAAAGGCCGCTATGACTATAACAACAACATTTTTTGCAAATAACTGAATTTTAACTTTGACATATCTTTGATAAAAAGTATAAGTATTTGCTATAGAATTTAAAATTCCTGAAATGTTCTTTAAATATCATATTACAAAATGTAATTAAGAAAATGAAAAATAAAGCAGCATTAATATCAACCACTAGTTTGTACAATAACTTGAACCTATCCATTAAAAAAGGCATTTCCTGAAAGACTTCTCTCTAAAGAAAAAATTTTGGCAATGCATGAATATAAAAAAATATAGGGTTTGAGCTTTTTACTCTACTAGAATGTGTCAATACCAATCCACAATTTAAGACAATAATCAGAGGAGAATATCTGTTGAGTTACTAAAATAGAAGGCCATTTGTTACCCTTTGGAAATACTCCCAAATAATATTTTACTTTAGAAAATTATATATATTGTGAAAACAATGACTAAAGAAAATGACTACATTCCAATCCCAGAAGGAAATATTTTCCTCATCCTCAGTTCTCAAATATACAGAAGAACATTAGTTATGTTATCTTTATGTAGTAACAAAAGTTCAAGCTTTCAATTAGCTTGTCTATCATTTGACCAAAAATTATTACTAAATTTGTTTCTTATTTTTCTCCCTCAGTAACATTAAATATAAGTCAATACACCAATTCTCATGTTTTTGTGTTATCAGAGTCCCAAATATAGTAATTACATTGTTGTTAGATCTTTTTTGTGACTGGATAAGATTAAAACAACTTTGTGACAACATGGATGTCCACGAGGGCATTTGTGGTCATTACACTAAGTGAAATAAGTCAGACCAAAAAAGAACAAAACAAGAAGCTGAACTCATAAATACAGAGAACAGATTAGTGATTGCCAGAGAGGTGGGGGTGGAGTATGGGTGAAAGTGGTCAAAGGTACAAACTTCCAGTTATAAAATAACTTAAGTCCTATACTGGAATGTAATATACAGCACAGTGACTTTAGTTAATAATATTGTATTGTATATTTAAGTCACTAAAAGCATGGATCTTAAAAGTATTAATTCATCACATAAGAAATATTTTTGTAACTATGTGTGGTGATACATGTTAACTAGATTTATTTTGTTAACATTTTGCAATATGAATATATCAAATTATGTTGTGTACCGGAAACTAATATATCTCAAGTTTTAAAAAATTCAGTCTTTTTAAAGACTGAAACAATATGAAATATGATAGAAATATGTTTACCACACTGGCTTTTGAAAATATAGTCTTGAAAGTAACCAAGACAAACTTGTTTTCCTTTCTGAAGAACTAAAAATACCCCAGCTTTTAAATCAAACTAATATGCTCAGGTGTTATTTTATATCACTATTATTAGTTCACAAATGCAATATAAAGCAATATCCTTAGGATTTTCTTTTTTCTTTAAAGATTTATTTTATTATTTTATTGATTTTTGACAGAGAGAAACAGAGACAGAGAGAGACAGAGAGAAGGGGGAGAGCCCAGAGCAGTCTCCATAGTTGACAGCATTAGTTTTCCATATAGTTTCACTCCACAGGCGGGCACAGGGCTGCGCAGGGCAGGAACTGGGCCAGGAGCCTCCCACATAGGTACCGCCAAGAACTAAAATGGGGGCACACCCCAGTTCAGCATGTGGGTCTGCATGAACCGGAGCTGGGATTCAATCCTCGGTCCCCAGGGCTTCAAAGCGAGTGCTTAACCCACTGAGCCATCCCAGCTTGCCCTAGGATTTCCTTAATAGAAGAATGTAGTCATCTAGTGTGTGGCCAATATATTCTGGCTTTTTCAGATGAGATATAGGCTGTAAGATGATGGAGTCTAAACCAAAACCCTTTTTAAATTTTTTCAATTTCGTAAGTACTTCACTTATTTATGCAGTGAAACGTTAAAAGATGAAGGGGGTGACAATTATAGGGAACTTTCACATCCTACTATAGACTTGGAGGATGTTTTTTAATGAGAATGTGTTAATTATGTAATTTTAAAAGCACACATGTACAATAAAGCTATTAAAAATTTAACATAATATGCATCTTTATATTATATGTGGTATGGATGAAGGTAAACATCAGATAAAAAATTAACAGATGAAAACAGAATTTTTAAAGGCATGATAGGAATATATTCTAAATTTTTCTATGCAACAAGAAAGCTGACTTGCTTTTGAAGCTGACATCATTAATTAGAAGACAAAGCTGAAGAATCATGTCAAGATATATCAGTATAAAAATAGCCTCCCTAGAAACTGTGGGATTAGTGACTAAACTTAGATTAGAATCAAGGTAAATTGTGCTATATAAAGATATATACGCTACATGTAAGACCTTTCTGTAAATGCCAAGTGACTTTCCCAAAGCAAGGCAAACACATCTAAATCTAAAACATGGTCTATTAGATTTAATTCTAATTTCTGGAGCTGAAATTAATTAACTCTTCCAGACAAAACACAGGTTTCCAATTAATTTAAGAAGCTATGGAAATGATTTAGTTCACTCTACCAGCTGGGTACTTTATTAGAACTGTGCAAGTCTATCCCTTATTTTTGAATTTTTATAAGACTTTAAAAGTGCCTTTTCACTTTCCATGCTTTAGTGTAGTAATAGGCCCAGTATATTATTGAATGCTTGCTAATTTATTAATAAGTATCAGTCAAGGTGAGAGGTCCTGTGAAAGAGCAAAGCCACCAATCAGGCTTATCACACATGACCCATATTGTATTAACAAGATTAGTGATAAAACAATTTAAAATAAAAAAAGCAATAATGTAATTTTTTTTAATAACCATAAAGAAATGTTTCCTGTTGTATCTGCAGAGCCTAAAACCACTGTCACCTATAGCAGTTGCTCAGGAAAGAAACTGTGCTCAATGAATGACACAGCACATAGGAGTTATATTATTTATTTTGGAACAGTAATTACAAACATATACAACCAGTAAATCTAACACTGTAATACCATTACTCTTTAATAATAGCTAACATTTACTGAGTTCTGATTATATAACAGGTATTTTGCTAAGTGCTTTATATGTCTTATTTCAGTAGGCATAATTATGCTTCCATTTTAATAAGGGGCACCCCCATTTGAAGATGGAACAATCAGTTTCTTTGGCAAATAATTGGTTCCTCTTTATCAATTAGGTTTCTGCCCACAGTAACCTCTAGAGAGGTCTTTCCTAATCTCTCTATTTGAAAGTCCCACCAAACTTTCTACTTTCTATCCCTGCACCTCACCATATTGATTATCTTTATAACCCTCCACAATCTGTAATTATCCTGCCTACTTACCTATTTATGGTATGTCTTCATCCTAGAAGACAAATCCCACAAAGGCAAGGATCTACCTTAACTTATTCACTACTATACTCCTGACACTCAATGATTGACACACAGTAAGTGCTCAATAAATATTTATTGAATGAATCATTCAACGAATGACAGAGAGATAAGTTAACCTCAAGTGCACTTACTATTATTTTCTTTGTAAAAGAAAAATTAGTTGCCACATACTTGTTTAAAAAAAAACACAACAAAACATTATAAGATAATACTAGTTAAAAGCATAGGCTCTACAGTCAGAATGACCTAGATTTGAATCCTGGCTCTTGTCATTGCATTCTCTTAATTACTTAATCTAAGCATCAGTTTTCTCATCTATAAAACAAGAATGACACAGCTTACTTAACAGAATGGTCATAAAGAAAAATTATATAATTAGCCTAGTTTTTTAAAGTAAAGACAGCAACTATGCTGGCTATGACTAAAATGCTAGTACAGGAAATAAATGTTTAACGAATTTAGAATCTCATACCACCTAGGAAAGTCCCTAGGAGAGGTAAAACAAGTAAGCATTAAAAAAAAAAAAAAGGAGACTAATTTTATGGTATTGAGTAACCTTCACAAATGAGTGACCTTTTGATTCCATATCATGAAATCAGTAAAACTGGCATTTTGAATAATGGGTCAACATTTTAAATAGAGGTCAGTAAGAAAATGAACTATCATTTAATTTGGGTTAGTGGTTGTCTTGGGATGCTAGTAATAGAAGTTTTTCTGGTCTAGAAAGAATCTGTTCTGTTACTAAACAATTTTTAAATTATACTTTTAGATGACTCAGAGAATCCCTACAGTGAAGTTATCCACACAAGGTCTAGAGAGCTTTACATCCACCACTTACAGGATTTAGATTAAGTTAGCTCCCTCAAGAAGACTTCCCTGACAGCTTCAAGACTGGGTTACATACCCTTTCTATGAAATTTCACAGTGCACCTGCCTATTACAGCACTTATCACACTGTATTAATACTAATGTTTATTTCCTTATTTATTACCGCATCTCTCATACAATAGTGAAATACAAAATATTAAAGGGTAAATGTATGTGCAATTATATATGAGTTTTAAATCTTTTACTATATCTTCTAAAAGTTTCAGAGTGTCAGTGTGTTTTCCAATATAGCAACTGTACTTTAACAAATGGATGTAAACCAATATATGAATCTGTCTGTTTACAAATTGTATTAACAGTAAATGAGTTTCACTCTTCCCACTAAATATATACTGAACTATATAAAGACATAGCCTAAAATGGCACCAAATTCTTAGCCTACCCACAATCCCCAGCACACAACACTAACACACAGGACTGAAATAATCTGTTAAATAGAACCAAACTAAATCAAAACAAAACAAAACAAAAAAACCCAAAAACAAAACCCCAGAACAAGCAAAGAGACATTTTAAAGCATGTGATTGATATTTCCTTATATTAATTTAATTACCTGCATACTCATAAAACCAAGCCAGGCACTTCTTGCTTGAAAAATGTTCCTCTCCACTTATTAGTCTAGCAGTGGGCTGGGATCTGCAATAGCTTAGAAAACATGTAAATGCCTAAGAATGTTATCATTTCAACTTTTAGTGAAAAACTAAGTTCAATATAAACTACTTCAATTCAAACTAAGTGAAATGCTTTTTTTTTTTACTGCTAGTGTTATAGGAAAAAAAGTATTTGCAATCTGATTCAGTAGTTTATACATTAAAATTTCTGGCTAATAAAACCCAAATTCTGCTTTGCTCACTTTCAAATTCCAAAAATATCAACCAAAATTATTTCTCTAGCTCTAAAAAGACCATGTAGAAGTCCAATCTAGTGGCTTTAATGCAGGACTGGTAGTTGGTAAAGCACAAATCTTTATAGTGATTCTTCTTTTGAGCTGGAAATTATATTTGCATATAATAGATATACATTTGAAAACAAAATCTTACAAAGTATATTTTGATACTTAAGTTATCAATATTTCAAAATACAATTATATATCTAGAGTTATTATCTACCAAGCTTAAATAGATATTTAAAGATAAAAGATGATTTAGGATATAAGTGTAGAATTAAATTCCACAGATTAAAAAACAAAACAAAACAAATCCTAAAAGATAGTAGTTCAAATGATTTGGGCCAAAGCTATTTAATCTGAGTCTATGTATCTTTTTCATAAAATTATTTAAAGTTGAGAAGCTCATAAATGGCCTCTGGAATTTACTGAACTTCACAAGGAGCTCAGATAGTTACAGTACCACAAAGATAGAAAAGCTGTAACTTCTGAAACTGAGTAATGTCATGTAAAATAAGGGTACCATATTTAAATGTTTAAGTCAGCGATTTGAATGTGCTTAATTTAAATAATTTTAATACATTATATATTTACAGAGGCTATAAATTAGAATGAAAAACTAATCTGCATGTTTCATAAAAATTGAGCTAGTGGAGAATCCACATCAAATTCTAGAGTTGCCAAGAGATGTAAGAAAATAGCATCATCTTTCACAGTAATAGTCTAAGAGAGATATTAATACTTGGGCTCTGTTTCCCAAACAGTATAATGAAAGGAAAAAAAAAATCAACTAATTACAAAAAGGAAGATGGAGACTAAGTCACCTACTTCATGTTTTAAGCAGATCTCCCTTTGAGGAGAGCTCCGTAATTATCTCCCCTTTATAACGCTGGCTACAGCGTTCTTTTGATGGTGACATCTGAAGTTGTCGCACTAAGGGCCAACCACTGACACAAAGACACCCATTAAGAGTTTAAACACCCACCTCTCACCAGTAAATTGCAATAATGTTTTGCAGCATACAATGTTGCTGTGATATCGCAAAGACAGGATACAACGAGATCAAAGAGCTACATCCACAAATCTACGTTTTCTTTTTTCTGCACGACGACACAGGGCAGAGCAGCTCTCCCGTTATTAATACTGATAGCTAACAGCATCCCGAATGCTCGAAAACAAAACGCAGGCAGGGCCGTCCCCACGCAGCACCCAGAGACTGGGCGCAGGTGGAGGCACTCCACTTCCAGAAAAGGGGGCTGCTGCGATTTAAAAGGCCTCCTGCTGGGATCGTCCGGGTTAGACCACTCTGAACATCGATACTGAATCGGAAGGCCGATCAATTACAGCACGGGAGATGTCCTGTCATTCATTCCCATGGCAGTAGTCAGGTCAAGATTTCTCATACCCTGCTTCTGCCTTCACACTACAGAAATTCTAGAGCTGACACCCCTGCGTATCTATCTGTCCATACTCACTCACGTCTAGGTTTGGAAGGAAGGCGGAGCAGGGGGGAGGGAGGGGAGAGTAGGGGGGAGGGTTAGGGGAAGAGCGCAATTTACATACGCGTTTGTCCCCCCCGCCCCCCTTCCAGGGCACGTAGCCTCTAACGTGAGGCTCCTCTAGTCCCTGCACAGGCGCCGGAGCACACACACGAGCACGAGGCGGTGTCCGGCGCAGAGGCTCGCGGGGTGCGCCTACCCCCCAGGTTTATTAGAGGGGGGTGGTCATCCTTCCTCAGCCCGAGGCTCAGAGACCGGGCCCGCCTCCTCCCCTCGCCATCCAGCAAAGGAATAGAGGTTGAAGGATCGGGGTGGGGGGGGGGGAAGGTGGTACCTGGAGATTTTACACTTCTTGAGGCCTCCGTCTTCAGCTACAGGCGCTGCCACCCCGGAGGATTTTCTCTTCTTCTTCACCGGCATCTTCCGCCCTCCCCGGTAGGGCGGGCAGGGGAGCCGGGGAAGGGGGTCGCTGCCCGCTGACGACTCCTCAGTGCCGGCACCCGGTTCCCACAGACAGCAGCAGGCGTAGGAGCAGAGTCGCCAGCCCGCACCAGCGCGGCCCAGCCTGGCCACCGGCCGCTCCGAGGTCCCCTCCTCGTCTTTCCGTGCTCGGGGCAAGGGGTCGCTCCTCGCGGGTGGACACTGCGGCTGGGTCACACCGAGAAGAGAGGAGGCAGACAGCTCGGCACCTCCACCAGTCACAGACTCCAAGAGCAAGAGGTTCAGCCTGATCCGGATGCGAATCGCCAGGGGCCGGAAGTGACGCAAACGCGGAGCCGGTTGCTGGGAGGGGCGTGGCCCTGGTTGCCGCCGCTTCGCCACCTTCCTTACTGGGCAAATCCGGGATCTTCCTCGAGTGGACAAGTCGGGTTTTGTCGTCTGATGGACCATCTTTGGTTGTCCAAGCTATCCTGACCTTTCTCACGGAACTGCCACCCCGCCCTAATGCTGGTAAGTTACCTCCAAGTATGTTTAATGAAACCACGAGGACGCTCCAGTTGCCCTTAAAAAGAACCGGGTAAAAGTAAACCAAGTTTCACTTCAGTGACCTGACGTTAATTATTACTCACCCCTTAAATGCATGTTTTCTTTATGCGCCGGCGATCAGCTGCACCCTCACCCGCCTCTTCCTTCTCCGTCGTCCCGGACCTCTGTTTATCACTTTTTCCCTAATTAAAACTTAGCTTTACTATTTGTTTCACAGAGCTCACCTCAGAAAAGAGACAGTAGGTGATCGCTGACCTAGGAAAAAAGTCATTTGGGCGACATCTCAAGGGGCCTTCCCCAAAACGTATTACCCAAAACACTTGTAATCACTCCACCTACATTTCATTGAAACTATTGTTTATCAATGTTGTTGCATGTAAAGATTAGGTAGCAGGAAGTCGCGTTACTCAATATATATGTGTGAAATTCACATCTGTAAACTAAAGGAGGAAATGTCTCTTTAAATTTAGTAACAGTGGATGTATTCTGATCAGAGGACCTCCACCTTGGTACCCTCATCTGGCCAATCAGAATATTATATATCTGTAGTGCCATTAATTGGTTCAGAATGGACATGCTATTCGAGCCAATCAGTACCCATGATATGAAATTGAACCATAAGGAAGCACCTTTATTTCCTATAGACTTCAACCTGAGAGGATGTGGGGAATGAACCCACAACTCAGAAGAGACTTGAATCAAGCAGAAAGAAAACTAAGATAATGATTTTATGATATGAGCCCAGAATCCATGATATGCCATGAAATTTTCAGTTACATGAGCCATTAAATCTCCCTATTTTGCTTATACAGTTCTCTGTTACAACCAAAAGAAGGTTGTTCTCGAATGCTGTAATCCTTCAACCCAATTAAAAATGTATGTGGCCAAAACATCAAATCTGAATAAGATCAAGTCTGTTAAAAAAAAAAAAATCTTTAAGTAGAGGACTTAGTAATATGTTAATAATACTCAAAGCAATCAGCAAAATCTAGACTAAGCAGATCTATAGGGAAAATGGCCCAGATTCTGCTTCAAATTATTAGAAAGGAAGAAATTTTATAGGATATAGCAATCATTTTCTTTTCATGATTCTTTGAATTTTGAGTCTAACAGTTTGAACAATATTTTGACATTTATGGGACAATTGGAAATTTGAACAAACTGAATATTTGATGACATTTTAGAATAAGCAAAACTTACCTACATGACAGCATATTAGTGATGCTTGGGAACTAGGATGGGGTGGTGAGGGATGGAGAAGACTAAAAGAGACACAGGACACTTTTTGGATAATAGACATATTCTATATCTTACTTGAAGTGGTGGTGTATGTACTTGTCAAAGCTCATAAGAAGTCAAGCCAAACAAAAAACAAAGACCACACAAACACACAAAACAGTGATAAGACACTTAGAAATAACCAAGCTTATTTCTTCAAGAAGTGAACTATAAAAGCTAACCATGCTTTTTCCTTTTTTCCAGATAGTACAAAGGAAATCGAATAAACATTTAAACAATGAAGACAAAGACCTCAGAGGACAATGATCAAAGAATATTCTTCTAGAGAGCAGAATCAAAGCTGAATCACGAGGTTAAGAACCTTTATAATGCCTGTGTAGCAGGATACCAACATTGCAATGGCCCAGTGACTATTGTGCATCTTTCATTTCTAAATTGGAATATTTATTGTGGTTATTGTGTTCCTTCTCCACTGTTGTTTATTGTATGAGAGAGAAGAACAGATAGGCCACTGGACCATAAAGGACCACTTCTAGACCTAAGGAAGAAGACCCCACCACACCTGGAGATTCAGCTGAATGCAGTGACTAGATAGGTGCCTACTTATATCTACAGAATTTAAAAAAAAAAAAAAAGATAAATGCCTGAATCTGTCTGTGGTAT
The DNA here is from genome assembly GCA_004027555.1 of Craseonycteris thonglongyai. Lineage (NCBI taxonomy): Eukaryota > Metazoa > Chordata > Mammalia > Chiroptera > Craseonycteridae > Craseonycteris > Craseonycteris thonglongyai. Next base: position 761 of record PVKE010019420.1, on the reverse strand, counting down.
TCATTCATTCTTTCTGTTATTCAAAGAATATTTAATAATCACTTAAACCAGGAACTGTTCTGGGTTTAGGGATATATATACAAGGCAGATGTGACTCTTGCATTCATGAAGTTTACAGTACGGAGTGGAAAATATATGCAGTCTATTTGCATTTGAGTACTTTGTGAACAAAGAATGGGGGCAATAATCTATGCTTGTTACTGATAATAAAGGAGTGGTGATTTCCAGGGTCATTTAGGTCATTTTTTTCATTGCCTTCTCTGGTCAATACCTAATGCCACCACCATAACTCTATTCTCAAAATGAAGCATTCCATTTATCCCAGTTTCTCTCATAGGAGGGGCATGTTGATAACATCACTGCCTGTGAGCAGTATACTGGCTCCTTACTTAACGACCTACCCATTTAATGACCAATTGGACTTATGACCAGTTCTCCAGCATGGGAAATCTCCTTTCTCAGTCTTTGGGAGTCTTGGGAATCCCCTTTCTCGGTCTTTATCTCGTTCCTGCATTCGGTTAGTATCCACTACTCAAAAGCTTTCACAATCACACAAAACTACATATTTCATTTATAAGTGTGGTGTGGAATAATATCTATTGATATTTTCCATTAGGAGGGCACCTATGATGGAGTAACAAACTATGAGAGAGTACAATGGTTCTTTGTTGTTAAGGAGAATAAAAATACTGTAATGAGAAGTAAAGGGAGAGAGAAAGCATTTAGCTTAAGCAGAAACTTACATCTCATCTTTTTTTTTT
>PVKE010019419.1:0-28500 GCA_004027555.1 Craseonycteris thonglongyai | reverse complement strand
TGTCTGAAAGTTTCCCCACTATTGTTGGCAAAGCATCTTCTAATATAAGGCACCAAGTTGGGAAAAGAGTGATGAGAAATTGGAGAATATAAAAGGGAGAGAAATTTAAATTATTACCAGGATCTGCAGAGAGATGAAAGGAGTAGCATTATTTTTTGTGGTATAGAAATAACGGAATAAAAACTGAAAGCTTTGTTTTCTTCATTTAACAAAACACTCTCATATTTCATGGTTTTGAAATAAACTTCTTTATCAGCTAATAAATGACAGAAAGCCAAAGAAAACCAGCTGATATCACTATTCTGTTTGAGATTTCAGTTATTTTTTTCTTTCTACTATATGAGGAGAGGCAGTCTGTCCTTGCAGAACATTCATCACTCCACTTAACACAAATGCTATTTTTGGCACTGGATTCCATGGATGTGGAAACTTGGATAATCTTGGAAGCATGTCTGTACACTGGGTGTGAGATTTTTAAAAATACAAAGACACAGAGAGTAGAAAAGAGGTGAGCAAGGTTCCTGATGAGGTGAGAAGGGGACTAAGTTTGGAAAACATTGGAAAGAAAACTGCAAAGTCAAGGGAGAAATAACAGGGTATGTTTACAATGAGTTTCTCAGAGAGGTATGAGGGCCCAGTTGGTCTCTGGGACATTCTTATGAGGTAGGTGGCAATGACTTCATGGTAAATTGACTTTTCATGGTGAGTGATCATAAACCAAAAGACAAATGAAGCTTCTTAATGACCTCTGCTTCCAAGTAGTCTAGGAATTTAAAATTCTATTTTTTTAATTAAACTTTCCCGCAAGTATTGCTTGTGGGAAAAGAACATTACCTATTACTAAAATAAATCCAGAGGTCTACAATCTCATCTTGATAGTGTCAAAGAATATATCAGATTATGGTAGTGGATTAGTTTTGATGAACAGCTTTTTTGTGGGCACTAATGTCATCGCAGTGTAAATGAAAAAGAATTTTTATTTTTAATTAATGAGGTCAACCATGCTCCATCAAATCTCTCTCCTCTACTAATGATACAGTGGCCAGATTCCATAACTTTTTGCTTGCTTTTAACTATTAACATATATTCCAAACCAGCTTAGAATCTCAGCCTTGTTTCCGATTCAAAGAATTCTCCCCTACCCACATTAGATGCCAGGCCCAAAGGGATTTGGCATGGGGAGTGAGCATGCTCAGCCTTTTACGTTCCACAATGCTCCTCTTCCACTCTCTCTTCTGGGCTCCAGTGCTGAGGTCACAGAGGAGGGACGGAAAGAAAAAAGTCAGCTGTCTCTTGACTTATGTTGGGGAGGTCAAGGCACTCTCCCTGAGAGTTGCCACTGCTTCTTCAGCTCACTGTGGTTTGCTGCTGATGCTCTCTGTGGGCAGCCTTGAGAGGCTGACTTCTGGTGGATTTGGTGAGTGTTATCTTTAGAGGGTCCCCCGTAGCCTCCCCACTGGTACCTACATGGGAGACTGGCCCCAGCCTCACACTGTCCTTCCTCATACCACCCCTCTGCCTGTGTTGCGTCCCACTGCCCCTGGCTGCTGAAGAACCCTCTCCTTTTTAGTGCAGTGAAAACAGGCTCACACCAATCTCCCTTTTACAATGTCTGCTCAGTCAACGGGACATATCCTTGCCATGCACGTGGTGGGAATGTGGGCTGCTTCACAGCCTCTGCCATGTCATTTCTCTCCAGTTCTTTTATTCTTAATCAGAGAGGTTCAGCAACAGATCGTGTGTGCTTCCCAAGTAGATCGGAAGAGGTAAACAAAATTCCACTCTCTTCTCCTTATGGGCACCCCTGACTTTATGAGTCCACCCATTGAAAGGGACAAAGGGTCTCACCACTAAAACTGCCCTGAACTCCTCATAAAGGAGTGTACTCTAAGGAGAGCAGCAGCCTCCCTGCTTCCCAGTCTCCTGAGGCTGGGATGGAGTTGAGAGTTTAAGTCTGGTCCACAGTGTCTTTGTAGGCTCCCAAAAGAGGTATCAACTGGAAGCTCCCCAGAGGCTTCCTTTCGTACGTGCTGGTACCCTTCTCCCCCACCCTGTCCAGCTATAGGCTCTGGTTTGGGGATAAGAGAAAAAGTTCCATTCAACCTTCTGCTACAGTCCTTTAGAAATAATGTTTAGAAGGAGATCCTGATGTGATCACATGTCTCTGCACTTCCTGACAGACCCTAGTTGAATATGGAGCCAACGTCACCATGCAGAATCATGCAGGGGACAAGCCCTCCCAGAGCGCTGAGCGCCATGGGCACACGCTGTGTTCCCGGTACCTGGTGGTGGTAGAAACCTGCATGTCACTGGCCTCTCAAGTGGTGAAGTTAACCAAGCAGCTAAAGGAGTAAGTGCCTGTTCATTCCCTGACAACAGAGCCTGGCCCATCATTGTTGTGCCTTGTTGTCACCCAGGGGCTTTGGTAAGCTCCCCCCATATAGGTTGTATGGGGGCTTCCTAGCATTCACCTCATCTTCTTTTCTTCCTCCATCCTACATCCTCACTGCCAGCACTCATGCTGAAGATGCCATCTCCGCAGAGGCCAAGCAATATTTAAACAAACAAAAAACTGCAAAGCAAGCTTTCTAAGCAGAGGATTTAAGCCGCAGTGGATAAGGAGAGCCTCTCTCTGTATTCCCATCTCAGGGCCAGCTTATATAGCAGACATGGAGAGCACACACAGGCGTCGTCCCCAAATTTCTGTCCTTAGTGTTCTAGGAAATCACGAAGTACATGAGAGAGCACAAAAAGCTGCAGATGGGCCAGTTTCTCAGTTTTCTCAGAAAGAAAAATGTGTAATTGCGAAATTATAGACAAGTAACCTAGTAACCATCACCAATAAATTTATTATAAAAATTAAGCAGGGGAAGCTGGGACAGCTCAGTGGGTTAAGCACTCACTTTGCAGCCCCGGGGACCAAGGATCGAATCCTGGCCCCTGTCCATGCGGACCCATATGCTAAACTGGGGTGTGCTCACCATGCGGGAGGCCCCCAGCTCAGTTTTCAACACACACACACATACAACACACACACCACTGGTTTGGCCCCTGGCTTGAGGGAGCGTGCCTCCCATGCAGGAGGCCCCCAGCCCAGCTCCCACCCTGAGTGGCCTCCACCCACCTGCGTGGAATGAAACCGTATTGAAAGCTGCTGACATACAACTATGGAGACTGCTCTGGGCCCTCTCCCTTTTCTCTGTCTCTCTCTGTCTGTGTCTCTTTCTCTGTCTGTGTCAAAAACAATAATATAAATCTTAAAATAAATTAAGCAGATGATTCATGAATCCTCAGAACATAAGAGTATTTGGGCAGTTTTAAATATACTTAAAAACTTTTTCTAGCTGGAGTCAGTTCTCCTCTTAATGAGATCATTAGCCAAGTGCACACTGCATACATAGACATCAGGGATTCGTTTCTGGAGGTTGTCATGATATTCTTGCAGAGGGGGACCAGAGGAGAGGCTATCAGGTAGGTGTCTGGTGGGTTGAAGGATTAAGGAGCTGACACCTGTCTGAGACCCAGGTCAGCCCTTGGAAAACAGTGGTCAAATTATAGCTGCCACATTGAAGAGGGAATCACTGAAAATCAGAATTGGTATTCAAAGTTATGTTGACAGATTAGGAGGATAAACTTTAAAAATTAAATTTAGGGGAAATTTATGGTCTTACTTTAAATGATAAAAATATACATTTTTTTCTTTAAAAAGAAGAACCGATGGCTGGTGGTAGGCCTAAATTAATTGAAGGTGTGATTCACACAGTATAACAAAGCCTGGGACCCTCTGACTCTTCTACAAGCTTGGCAGAACCTTGATCTCCTGCTTCTACTTTTTTGCCTTAGAAGTACAAGTCTCCGTGTCCTTCAGCCCCTACCAATACCTAGAATACTCTCTTTAATGAGTTTAGACTTTTACTAGAAAAACATAAAATAAGATTAAAATACAAAAAATAAAGAGGTGCCCATCAAGCATCCTTTACCCACTTATACAAAATTCTCCTTGGGCAGGTGAGCTAGATAAGCTTGAAGAGCCGGACATAATTGAAGGAAAAATACACACAAATTTATAACTCACTAAGTTATCTTTCCACAGCAAACTCTTATACACATGTCTTTTTGTACATGTACAAGTATTTCTGAAAATAAGTTCCTAAAAAGAGAATTGCTAGAACAAAGGATATACCGTATGTATATAAAATGTAGATAGATATTGTTTAATGTACTTACAAAATGGATATATTCATCAAGAGGAACTTTAAAATGATCCAATAGAATATTTTTTCTAAAGGGCCACACTCAGAGAAGTTCTCCTCAGTCTCTGCGTTACAGAAACTAAGAGGCTTTCATGAGCTATAATCGCTGTGTTGTTTGGTGTACTTTTCAAGGTCAGGGTCTTGGCTACTCTCTCATTGAAGATCCTGGATTAGATTACATGTATATGCTAATAGATGATAGTTATTCCATTGTCTGCAAAGCTGAATGCTATACAAGTAGACAGTTATAGTTAGGCCAATGACAAGATAAAATTTGACCCTAGTCTTTGATGTACCACATGCCTCAATGAGGTTGGCAAAACCGGAAATGAGCAGAGAAATACACTTTATACAGCCATAGTACACTGTACCCTTTGGGCTCCTGGACACCAGGAACACAGAAAGGTACAGAAGACAGGACGGAAAACATTTATTTTTTTCAGTCCAGAATTCTGAGTGGGAGACACTGTTGAGTGCCTTTTCCTATTAGATTACCCTTACCAACTCTTTGCCATTCGTAATCATAGTTAGTATTTAGAAATGGCAACCTTCAGCTCTGTTAGAAATCCTAATCTATAAGCCTAAGTATTATGGTTTGAATTGTACCTCCCCCATAAAACAGTATGTTGGAGTCCTAATCCCTGGTACCTCAGAAAGTGACCTTATTTGGAGAGAAAGTTTTCTTAAACATGAGATTATACTATACACAGTATTTTATTACTTCCTTTTTTACTTAAGGAAAGTAAAATACACTATAAAATATACACACATATTAGGGGAACTTTTTCTATGGCATAAAAATTTATGTTGTCATTTTAATAGCTCCTTTTATATTAATAATTATAATTATTTACTCAGTCTTACTGATGAGCATTAGGTTACTTACAGTTTTTTACAATATTAATAATAAATTCACACCCATTTTCAGTGTTTTTTATTGTATCCTTAGGAAAACTTCTGACCATAAAAATGACAATTATGTACTTCCATGAAGCTTTTTGATTCTTTGCAGCTCACTGCAAATTATCATAAAACACTACACCTACTAATGTATAGTAGTCACCATGTATCAGAGAGCTTATATATTTTGGGTTTGTTTTTCCCAGACAGACAATGGAACGTGTCACATTGCAGAACCAGCTCCAGCAGCTTCTAGAAGCCCAGAAATCAGAGGGCAAGTCACTCCTCTCTTCACCCAGGTAATTGCCAGGAACAGTGACAGTCAGAATTCTTCAGTCTCTTAAGTCTCAGAGCTTTCTTGTAGACTTTCTTTTAATGTCTTCTAAGAAGATGACAACAGAAAACATTTTATTTTTATAAAGAGGAGTAAAAATTAGATATTTCAGGGAAGAGGCACTGGACCTTGGGTCAGAGGTGGATTGAGCTCTGCTTTTCTTCATTCCATGACTATACACAAGTCACTTACTCTTTCAGAGTCTTTTATTTCTTCATCGATGAAATGGGCATAAGGATATGTAGGTTCACACGACCATTAAAGATGGGATTGAGAAAATTTGTGCAAAATTATTACATAAGTAGTAAAATAGATAAATGTTATCTTATTATAAGGCAGGGGTATCCAACCATTTGGCTTCCCTGGGCCACATTGGAAGAAAAAGAATTGTCTTGGGCCACACACAAAATATACTAACACTAATGATAGCTGATGAGCTATTAATTAAAAAAAAATTACAAAAATACTTCATAATGTTTTAACACAGTTTATAAATTTGTGTTGGACCATATTCAAAGCCGTGCTGGGCCACACGCGGTCCTCGGACCGCAGGTTGGACAAGCTTGGCATAAGGTGTGAAGCAATACTATACTTTAGGTATGGTTGCTACTATGGAGTATTTGTGAATTGCTTTGAACAGATATTAAGTGATTCTTCTTATTCCAATTTTATTGATGTGTAACTTATTAATGGCAGTAAAGGCCATGCCGTGACTTGTGGCTGTGTCATTTTGACACAGTAGGAAATCTCATATGTCCTTCATCCTGTTTTCAGTTCACCATCCTCCCCAGCTTCCAGAAAGCCCCACTGGAAATCCCCAGATACAGATGATGAGTCTGTAGCCAAAAGCAAACCAGGAGTCCAAGAGGGGATACAGGTCCTTGGAGGCCTGTCAGCGTCCAGCTGGGCAAGGGCTAAAGCAAAAGATGAAGATTCTGATAAAATCTTGCGTCAGTTACTAGGTAAAGATATCTCAGAGAATGTCTGCACCCAAGAAAAGCTGTCCTTGGAATTCCAGGATACTCATGCTGCCTCTAGAAATTCCAAAAAGATCCCTCTGGAGAAGCGGGAACTGAAGTTAGCCAGGCTGAGGCAGCTGATGCAGCGGTCCCTGAGTGAGTCCGACACAGACTCCAACAACTCTGAGGACCCCAAAAGCACACCGGTGAGAAAGGCCGACAGACCCAGACCACAGCCCATCGTGGAAAGTGTGGAGGGCATGGACAGTGCAGAAAGCTTACACCTGATGATAAAGAAACACACCTTGGCATCCGGGCGGAGGTTTCCTTTTAGTATCAAGGCCTCCAAATCTCTGGAGGGTCATAGCCCATCTCCCACATCAGAGAGCAGCGAACCAGATCCGGAATCCCAGGGTCTGGGCTCAGGGACCACTCCCCCAAACCAGTCCTCTGGAGACCCCACTCAGCCCAGCCCTGAGAGCACTGCTGCCCACAAAGTGGCCACAAGTCCCAAGAGTGCCCTCAAGTCTCCATCTTCCAAACGCCGGACGTCTCAGAACTTGAAACTCAGAGTTACCTTTGAGGAGCCTGTGGTGCAGATGGAGCAGAGTAACCCTGAACTAAATGGAGAGAAGGACAGAGAGAAGGGCAAGACCCTCCAGAGGACATCCGCGAGTAGCGACTCAGGGGATCAGCTGAAAAGGCCTTTCGGAACCTTCCGGTCCTTCATGGAGACACTAAGTGGCAACCAGAACAATAATAACAACTATCAGGCCGTTAACCAGCTGAAGACCTCCACACTGCCCTTAACCTCACTTGGCAGGAAGACGACAGACCCCAAGGGACATCTCGTGAGCTCTGTTAGCAAAGGAAAGAATAAGGCGGTGAGTGCTATTTGGAGACTATTTCTTTGTTTTTCCTTTGAATTAATTGGTCTTGTCATTTCTGCACTGCAGATTGTTGACCTTTGCCACCTTGAGGTAATCCTTAGAAAAATTCCAAAGGGATGCGTGGAAAGTCAAATTCATGTTACAGTATGTATCCTTTGCTCTTCATCTAGGAAAAACAAAACTCTGAGAGAAAGATTAAGTAAATCACAGGAAATTACGTTCAGGTCCCCATATTTCTCCAAATAGTTTGATCCTCGTGTATTAAGAGTCCCAAACTGGGAGGCATTTCTACAAGATTAAACCACCAATCCATGTGAAGTCAGGCCCTGCTTTGGCAGGGGTTCTGCCTTGGGAAGGGTTTGTTCTCCTCATGTGATTAGATAGTTTATTCTCAAGCCTAATGAAAGAGCACGTGAATAGAAATTCTATTTCTAAAGCCTTAACTGCTCAATTTTGGAGTGACTTCTGAAAGGAATACACCACAGGGACCGCCACATCGGCATTTTACAATGCAGGCCCCTAAGTATTGACCAGGAAGCTAAAGCGGTGTGAAGCACTTGCCAGTACACAAGGGACAGCAGAGTGTGCCGTGAACTACATTCTATAATAGCATTTATTGGAAAACCGTGCACTATAATCTGGGGCTTAAATGCAGTGCATAAGAAATACAAACCTCTTTTTGGGCAGTGTTTCTTGTATACATTATGCATAGTGTGTCATCAAAAAATGGTGTAGCAGCCAAGGCGCAGAACTTGAGAAAAGGAAGGACCCATAATAGCCATCATGCAATCTAGACAGTCACACCTGCATAAGTTATTATTTGCCACAAAGTAAAATCCCAGGGAGGTCTAAGAATTATCCAATGCTTTTTGTGCTACCAAAATCAAGTTTTAATTACCATAACTCTAATTAATTGAACACCAATTTATTTCTCCTGTGAATTGTCTTTGTTGTAAAGGATTTGGGCATGGATGTGTTTCAGCCAGAAAAGTCACACATGTGCCCCAAACACCAGATCCTTGGGGGTCAATATGTCCAAACTTACATTGCTCTATAAAGCTTTTCCAAGAAATGTAATGGGTTCTCTCACTCGGGAGTAAAAGACTTATTTGAGCAGTTTCGCACTCTTCTTTACGTGTGTAAAGCTTCCGCCCTCGTCTAATCTCTCTCCCGCATGCCTCCTGTGTGTTGAGACGCGTGCATGTGCTAGCTTGCTGCATGTCCTCAGATGATTTTTAATTGCACCTCTCTAGGAGATGTCCAGCAGCTGCATCAACCTTTCCTCTAACGTGCTGACTGAGGAGCGTCTGCATAGCTACGCACGGTACGTGGTGTAGGGGTACCTGGTGCAACAATGCCATGCCTTCGCTTTGAATTGCATGTCCTTTTAAAGCATGTTCCTGGAGCGCCTTTAGCGCGGGCTGACCCCAAGGGAGAAGAAACTTCCTCCTCTCCCCCAGAGTAGAAGCAAGTAGCCTTAGAAAGGAAGCAAGTGGCCTCTAGGAGGAGCTTTATTCCGGCACCAGAGGGCAAAGGGATCTACTCAGCTCACGAACAGCCTGTGTTTCCCAGTTGACTTTGGCTTTCAGTCTTTGTTTTAATGAAGTCAAGTAGTAGGTAACTATAGAAATGAAATTTCCTGTCATGGGTCGAATGAGTCAACCTCCCATCAGAATCAGAACTTTGAAACAGAGCTGAGGATTTATTTCATTGATGATCATCGACTGAAAGCTCCCTTCGTCACCATTCTGTTGCCCTTGGGCGAAGTCGGAGCCTACCAGTCTGAAATGGCTCCAGCCTAGCATTTGCAACAGTGATGCCAGTCACTAAGCCAGTTTCTGAGTAGCCTCCCCTCCTCCCCACACCCCCAGCCAATGAAACAAGGGTTTTTCCAAACGAAGTGTTTACTGTTCGAAAACCGCATAGACTGCGTACATGGAAGACTCATCCTGGAGATCACAGGCAGCTCAGCACCTCCTTGGGTGAAGTCCTTCTGCAGCACAGCTTTCTTTCATGCCCTGACGGGGGTGTGCACCAGGCCCTGACGGGGCAGGAACCCGAAGGAGGAAGAGGAGAGCGGAGTGGGCAGGACGTGAGTGCCCTCAGTGCCTCGTCTTGCTTTACTTCACAACTAGCCCCAAATCCGCTATCACTTCTTAATCATTCACATTCAGTTCAATTAGAAGAAGCATTTCAGTTCAATCGAATTTAAGTATATAAAATAAGTTCATTTAAGTTACATTGAATTTAAATGAACCATTTAAATTAAAAGTATGACATGCCTTTCAGCACTTTGCCCAAATCCTCCCGAATGCTTGTGTGAATGTATATATGTGTGAATCTGTAGTTATACACACACAAATAGGAGTGTGTATGGTGCAGATATGAATTTTAGTTCAGAACACTAAGCTACGGGAAATGTCACTCCTTTTATCCCCTCTCTACATTGAACTTAACACGTTGCGTACGGCGGGTTTAAAACCCTCATACCCCTCTGTTCCGGCAGGTATTTAAATGAGACCACGTTGAAATGAACTCTTCTCTTTAAAATGCTTCCATATTATTTATAACTTTTCAATGAAATTTTTTGTACTTACTCACATAAATTTATCCATTGATAATATTTGCTCATTATATATCAACCAACCCTCATTAATTAAATAAATCTTGCAAACAAATAAAAGGTCAAGTGTAAAAACGAGAATTCTCATTACCCGTCCTTAACGCATGGCTCAGAAAAAACGAAGATTCTCATGATCTGTACGCAATGTGTTAATCTGCTCCAGGTCTCTGTTTAGACTAGAGGACACTAAATCTCAGTCATTTTCGGGGCGGCCCCTCGGGGTCTCATTCATTCAGTAAATTGAAGGAAGCGCCGTGGAGGATTGGTATTTGCTGGTCACCACAGTTGGCTTAGGTCAGGCTCACATGCTGCCTGTATCTGTGCTGCTTCTGGCCACACTGGGATAGGGAATCGTGGCCAGTGCTGAGAGAGCCCAGTGCCGGGGATGGGAGGGAAATAGAAAGAAACATCCCCGTCCCCTTTCCAGATATTCGTATTGGCCTGCTGTTGTTCTCTCAGCTTACCTACTACCTCCCCAACCCCAACACCCTTCTCTACCCCCATATTAGGTTGGTGTTTCTTCTGGTGCCTGGAAAATTCTACTTTGTCTTAAACAGAGGTCGCCTAAGGGAAGGAAGCACAAAGACGTTAGAAACTCTTTGAGAGGGGAAATGACCTCATTTCCCCCGGGCTCCTGCAGCACCTGAAAACAGGACAGTTCAGTGGCATAGTAGATTGGCCTGTCAGAAAGATTTCATCCTGTCTTTTTATAAGCAAGGGAACAAAACTGAACGGTCTACTATAGTAGGATTACAAAAACCAGAGCCAAAATGGAGTTTTGGGGCAAAACTCCATTTTTTTTTTTTTTTTTATATTGAATTAAAATTTATTTTAAAAGGTCAAGTTTTGTATATCCTTTTAAAAAATGAAAATTCAAGTCTTAGAATGAAGCAATGAGTCTTCTTCAGCATTACAAAGCTACTTATAAGAGTAATTAAAGTAGTGGCAACGTTGATCCTTCTAGAAATGTCAGAGTTCACGTCACCCCTTGGATCCTGAATGATCTGACATTAAGGTTAACACTTTCCTACTCAGTTTAAGGAACAGCCTTCTGAAGGCTCTGTTTTGAACCTATCTGATTCACTGGCTTTATGTGTTAACAGAGTTTGATTTTAGTGAGAAACAGAAACCCCAAAATAAAAATGTTTGGTGTATTTAAATAAGCATCCTGACCACTTCCCCTCTCTTATAAATTAACCAATACTTTATCATGGTTTTAGATGGGTATGTGTTCCATAGAAAGTGAAAACCCACTAGTTCATTCATAGTAGAAAGGGGAGGTTTTCCTTATTCACACATAATCACACAGAGGCAGAGAGGACCCCCAGATCACCCCTTAGATAAAGTAAGGATGGATATCTCTAGTTGAAATAAGGTTTGCTCAGAAAAATTAAAACTAGCATGGGAATGCAGACATGAAAAACACTTACTTAACCCTAGTGTCTGCTTCATTTTGCCTACGGGACCTATAGTAATAGCATCCCATAGAAAGGAACCCAAATGTCTATCAGTGATGTCTTCCTATCTTGGACCAAGAATTTCCTTGGCATAGCAGGAATTGCCCAGGATCCTATGTGGAAACCAATAGCAGTCTCTGGGTTAGACTTGGCACTGAATAGGCCTATCGGAGTAGCCCTGGGAGAGAGACTGGGGCAGGGGACCCTACTTTCAGACACACACTGGAATCATACTTTAGTTCCAAAGAAAAATTTATTTTTCCTGGCAAAGGAAAAATAGGGGCAATAAATATAACATCAGCTCTTTGAGGGGTTCTGTTTGCTATTTATTTTTCCTAAATTGGCTGCAGCCTGATAGCCTACAATCTAAATTCCTTTTCAATGCCCTTTAAAATTAGATTCAACTCTATTACTTTTGAACAGCTTTCCCAGTGTGCCTCAACTGAAGAGGATGACTTTGTTTATAACTATCAGATTTATCTTCACTTTTTGTTATAAAGGACAAATTGGTTCTGAGTTACAACTTCAAGGGAATGTTTGCAATTTCTTTTCTCAAAAATGCCAATAACACATTCATTTCCCAGAGTTTAAGTCTGTCTGAGATTTGTAGTAAATGAAGTGATCGTTAGTTCCAGTCACTGATAGGCAGAAGTCATTAACCCCTGGCCACCACCAATCACACCTTCCCCTACACTACAGTATCATTGTAGCCTGAGAGGTTAGCATCTTGAAACACCTAACAACCAACACCAACAAGATAGTAGATTCCTTAAAAAGACATTAAGCAACAACCACCATTAGTGTGGGTTTTTCTGTGAAGAAATCAGCCATACTGGGAATTATATATCTATCTAGAGCCAAGAGTCAGTATCAAATGTTTTGCATAGATGTCAAGATTGTTCAACATCTACTTAAAGGAGAGTAATGTGGGGTTTTGGCCTGAGATGATGTGAGGGTGTGGCAGTGGTCCTCTCTGTGCCCAATAGGAGGACAGAGTTCAGGGTGCCCACATACCATTAATGCACATGTGTGCAAAGCCCCCCCCATCCTTGCCCCCTCCCCCCCCCCAACACACACACACTTCTGTGTCAGGACATCATGCGAAATATAAAAATTAGCCAAGATGTGGAAGACATTGAGAAAGTAGAGGTAAGAGCCTGGCTGAAACCTGTCCCTTGCAGAGCATGCCCTTAGCCCCACTGAACAGCTTTTTCAGAATCATGATGGCAAAATGCAGTAAACCCAAAAAGGAATCCTGCTGAACAGATATATCCTTGCCATAATTTCTCTGGGTATAAAACAACCACATTTGAATCTTGTCTTAAATTATTGGCCTTAAAATATTTATTTTTCCCAAACACTTGCTAAGGATTGAAGAGATAATTATGTAATTAGTCATAGGTATGTTTCCAGGCTACTGGGTGTCTGTTGATTACGTGGCTCTAAAGTGAATCCCCTTAGAGCAACCTGAATCTTACCAATGTCTTCATATGAACAGTTCAGAAAAGTTTGCTAAAGTGCTAATACTAAAAGTGTACTTAATAGCCCTGTAGACATTACACTTCCTGCTCAGAAACGATAGTTTCAAATTCTAAGCTCAGATGTGAAGTATGTTTTCCTGTGTTGTCATTTCTCGTTTTACTAGCTCTGGGGTCCAGAGCCAGTCAGTCAGCAGTGGTTGATATCAGGTGCTTGTGATTGATTGATTGATTGCCTCTGCTCCAGAAACCCCCCACAGCCTATGGGGTCTCCTTCCGGTCTTCACCTCCCCATGTTTGCCTAGGTGTTCTCTGCTTTTAACATAACTCTTGTCCCTTCCACCCCCACCTCTGCCTCCCTATGGTTCAACATAGTTTCAAAGACAAAACCTGTATTTCATACTGAAGTTTTGTCCATGTGACTTGAAGGAAGGGAGGACACCCCAGTCTTGAACCATTTCTCCAGATGACAGTAATTAAGTGATAGGCTCTCCTTTGAAACAGGCCACAGTTTTACAATGTCCTTGGCTATTGCATAGTAGAACCTTATGTGTAGAGTAAAATATCCATGTTATGTGGAATAGCTAAAATGATTTTTCCAGGGTACAATAGCACAGTTTAGCACTCTTTCTTAAAGACTTCCCAGCATTGATGAGAGCATGAGTCTCAAGTGAACTGTCTTGTCATAAGCTCCTTACACCCTCTGGGAAAAGGAGAAAGCGATAATCCTCTCCAGGAAGAGAGTAAAACAGAGTTGAGTATCAAAGTATGATGAGTTGAGACTTAGAAAAAGCTATTACAACTAAGATCCTATGTTCTGTCTTAAAGCACTGCCTTTGGAAGGCAGGAAATGAATATGTGGAACACCTATGAACTGTAGTAGGGAGTTCAGGGAGTGGGGTGACCTGCCTTGGAAACCAAAATTATCTCACTAGAAATACATTTTTTCCAGCATGCTAATCCTGGTTTAAATGTAGTCACAAAACTTAAGAGAAAACAACTCCTTTCTTCCATCTCCACCTTTCTTTCCTCACTCCCCCAGGGTCTGCTTTTGCATTGTGTAACTCTAAAGAGGATACGTGTTCTACTAGAGTCATAACTGCACCACCTTTGTCTGCCACCCCTAGCTTGTCTTTGTACACTAAAAGAACGGTGCCTGTCTATAAACTCTCTTAAGGCTGGAGTTTTTAAAGAAGCAGCAAGCTGTTTGAGGTTTAAAAAGTATAATACCAGATAGAGACTATACCCAGATATGTTCCAGCACCTTCGCCAAGCATCCCCGCTCCAACCACAGTCATTTGGGATTTTTCCTCCTACACTGAGAGGAGTACAAATGTGTTACCTTCCTGCAAGCCACATCCTTGGATTGCCACCGTACTCCTTAAATACAGCAATATTTTTAGCTAAGCCCTGCATTTTCCTATGCCAGTGTCAGGCATGGTCCCCTTCATTCAGCGAGCTCATAAGCAAAAGAGAATTAAAAGAATATATTTCAAACATGGTACACTCATGAAAGTTATCAGAACTTCATGAGAGGAGTGACCTTTGATAGTACCATCATCCCCTGATTTGTATCCTCCATATCTATTCTGGTGCTTGGCACATGGCAGGGACTTCATAAATATTTAGAGAGAGAGAGAGCTAGAGAAAAGAAATGGAGAAACGAAACGAAAAGAACTGAGGCTGTCATCCCCAGAAAGAATGGTGTGCTCTGTATAAATCCGATTACAAGTTCACCTACCAACAAGGAGTTTCAGTTTGAGTACTTAGAGTACAGGTTTTTATTCTTTGACCCAGAATCCCATCTTTTAGTAGATTTGGTCTCAATAAAGCTATGAGGGAGGCCACTAAAGTAGCAATGCCTTCCTATTTTGGTTATCAGTGGAAATACAGGGTCTGGCAGAAGTAACACCCATTTTTATGAGCTGGTAATCTATACCAAATCTTTGTTATTTGTTAAGATTTATTTTATTGTTTTGACAGAGAGACAGACAGAGAAAGAGAGAAGGGGAAGAGCCCAGAGTAGTCTCCAGAGTTGTATCTCATCAGTTTTCAACATAGTTTCATTCAGCACAGTTGGACAGTGGGCCATGCAGGGCAGGAACCAGGCCAGGGGCCTCCTGCATGGGAGGCATGCCCCCTCAAGCTGGGGGCTCAACTGGGGCCTCCCACATAGGAAGCTTGTCCTGGCAAGAACCAAACTATGGGCCTCCCGCATGGGAAGCACACTCCAGTTCAGCATATGGGTCTGCACGGGCCAGTACCAAGATTCGATTCCTGGACCCCAGGGCTGCAAGACAAGCACTTAACCCACTGAGCCATTCCGGCATCCCCTATACCAAATCTTTTATCACAAAATCCTAAACATGCAATTTTGTAACATAACAATATCACACTCAAGCTTTAAAAAGAGCATTACTTTTGCCAGACTGTGTATAATGCATGCCCGTGGACCATTTTAAGCTAATCCTCTAAGTAAATTGCTGTCTGGGCTATGGAAATACAGAATCCATGCCTAGAAGAGTCAGTAAGTTAGAGTATTTAAAAAACTATTATTAAAATTCAAACCTTTTCCTCTTTCCAATTTTGGTAACTGAGACTGACATTTTATATCCAAAAGTGAGATCAAGGAGCAGCAAATTATCTGAATAATTCATGCCAGAATTACCGAAGTACTTTTGTTCCTTTGAATGCTGGTAATTCAGGCCTAGCTAATTAAAAAATTCAGGGAGGCTTGAATTATCTTGATATTAAGATAAATGCCTCATATTAACATTTTACTTGATATAGATTCAACTCTAATCATGCTGTGTTTTGTCCTGTAAAAAGAGTTCTTTTTGGTGTTTTTTACCATACCACTCATTGTATTATATTAAAGCAGAAACACTGTCTGTACATGTCCATTCATTCACTTTCCCTTTGAAATATCATTGGTATTTTGTCTGTTACCATCTCTTCTCTCATTTTTCTTATTCTTTTAAGTTTATGCTTCTTTTATTTCTTTACCTTTTTGATGGTAGTGTTGTCTTGTAAGAAAGGGGTGGGTGACAAATGTGTGTATTTAACCCACTATGTTTAATTGGAAGTCCCTAGAACATCTTTTAACCAACTAGATTTTTCTTTCAATTTCTCACCTTTTTTAAAAATTGAGTTTATTGAGGTGACATTGTTTGGTAAAAAGATTTTTTTAAGATTTATTTTTATTGTTTTTGACAGAGTGAGAGAGAGACAGAGATACAGAGACCAGAGAGAAGGGGGAGGGCCCAGAGCAGTCTCCATGGTTGACAGCATTAGTTTTCCATGTAGTTTCACTCCACAGGTGGGTACGGGGCTGTGCAGGGTAGGAACTGGGCCAGGGTCTCACCCCGGTGAGAACTGAACTGGGGGCACACTACAGTTCAGCATATGGGTCCACATGGTTCGGGGCCAGAATTCAATCCTTGGTCCCCGGGACTGCAAAGCAAGAGCTTAACCCACTGAGCCATCACATCTTCCCCACTGTTTAGTAAAATTATATAGGTTTCAAATGTACAATTCTATAATACATCATCTATGTATTGCATTGTGTCCCTTTCTTGTCTGTGGACAATTCTCTAATGTTCTATTCAGATGGATAGATAAAAATAAGAATTATAACTTTCATATTGTGACGATGATCAAATATTTACTACAACACTAAGAATAGATTACATGGTCTTTATATGTGAGCACAATTTTGAGACCATATGTCCTCATGTTATTGTGTAGCATTACTAGAAACAGTGTGTTTCATTTGGTGTATCAACAAGAATTTAGTAATATGTAGACTTGCCCACCCTCAGGCGATAACACCCTTCTGCAAGGTCTTATGCCCAGAATGGTACAACATCTCATGAAAATAAGTGCATCTACCCAGAGGGAAATTCACTAGAAGGCGAAAATTTCCCAAGGTTTGAGCTTAAATTTTGTTTTCACAGGGTTATAAGGTATCAAATATTGTGTGGAAATGAGCATTATTGTTCCCTAGTTTCTTCTATTCCCCATAGGTTTAGCAACATGCTGCTACTACTCACCATCACACACCCACAGAAAAAGCACCTTCTTTAAACTGTTAATAAGCAAGATCATTGGAGAATAAAAGGTATTACCAGTGAATTCACGTAAATAAAATATAAATAACCTTTTTTCCACTCAACCAGCAATACTATACTATCTATTTTGGGATTCACTGACAGTAGAATTTTTCCTGGATTCCAGTCAGCAGGATTGAAAAATGATTTATGGAGCCAAATTAAAAGTATGCACTGTGTATTAGCACATGACTCTTGCTCTTATTTTTTAAAGAATGGTTTATATGAAAAGAGAATAATTTACTCAATGGAAGAAAGTATTCCTCAGTGGGGTTTGTGTGAGGATAATTTCCATTTTTTTGGTGAGCTGTTTAGTGGTATTGTCTTATAACTTGACCATAGGTTTATCTAATTTGGGCCTCGTGGTTTCTCTTTTGCTTAGGCATAAGAACGTCAATAGAAAAATGAAGAAATCCTACAGCATAAAGCACATTGCTGAGCCAGATTCAAAAGAACTCTTCTTGTAAATCACTCTTTTATTATCTCTCATTGCTGCCCTTCGGACACCATTGGAGATTTCTGGACTGTCCTCTGGGGGAATAAAACCATGAGAACAATGCCTCACCAGCAGAAGAACAGAATATTGGGATGCCTTAAATTTATAGTGGTAGACTGTATGACACATTTTGGGGTGATATTTGTATATATAACTTGTTTTTAAAGAGATGCTGTTTAAAAACATGATTGGACAAATGTATGTTTTGTAGGATTGGATTGATTCAGCTACCCACACAGGATATTCACCAAGCGACTGACTCCATTTTTTATCTCATCAATTGCATGAGTATGGACTAATGTTGGTTGAACTCCCCTTTCCCCATATTATGGGCACTTTTGGCTTGGCATCTCAGTGAGATCAGGTCAGTGGGATTGTTTTCTGTCAAGACTGTTTTCCTGTCATTTCTACTTTTTGTATAAAAGAAATAAAATGTTAACAGCCACCTATAAGCTTGGGACACCTACTTTCTAATAAACCTGTGATGTTCTGATTTCTAAGAGACTTTGAGAGTATTTTGCTTGCAATTATTTTTATTTTAGGAACCAACTGCCCCATTTAGCAGTTTTCCCACAAGAATCAAATAAAACATTCTAGTTTTCATTAAGTACTAAAGAATCCGACAAGTATATAAAATAAGTCAATTCTTCTGTCTTCTCAAATTGAAGTGTTGACATGAGAAAATACTAATGGCAACCAAGGATTTAGCCCTTTCTTGGATCACTTGTTTTCTGCCTCTAGCACATTATGAGGGCTGTCTGATCCCTTTAGGAGACAGTGTGGAGCCTATGTTCATAACAGCCTTATTGTTGATGCAGCTCTTTCAATCCATGTAAGCAGTAAGTTCCATGAGGTTTCATCCTATCGTGTAAAAATATATTTCTGTTGAAACTTCAAGAGTTTTATTTTCAAAGTGTTGGCACGGCCTGCTTATAAGAGGCCTGTCAATTTTTAGTTTGAAAGTAGACTGCATTCTCGCCCTCCGGAGAGAGCACTGTATGCTATTAACAATTACTAGCAATGTAGTCACAGGTGGGCCATTCTGTACTCTGGTAAACAAGCTATGCCAAGGTACTGAATTAGAAGTTAATTTTGCTTATGTGGGTAATCTAACAAATTCAGGCTTGACGAGATGCAATGAGGTATAGAGGAGATAATATTTAAGCATCTTTTATGCACCAGCCATGCTTATATGGAGATATTATTACTCCCATTTTATAGATTAAAATATTTAACTACACCATCTGTCCTGCATGTACTGTCTCCTTAGAGCTCTGCCCACTGGACTAGCACAGGGGAAGCATGAGTGTGGTGTCGGCTATACTTCAGGACAACTCTTTAGCCTTGAACAAGGGACACTGCCTCCTTGATAAATCTGGGAAAGGGCAAAACTGCCCAGATACACATCTAGGAGGTAGATTCCTTCACACTTACAGAGCTACGTGCCTGTAAATGTCAAACAGTTTGCTCTGCACTTGTTTGGGCCCTACAAGTTCCTGTTGTTAGAGCCCAATTGCTTGCGTGACTCTGTATTTCTCACATTGTCTTTTCCTCAAATGAGATGCTCTATTCTGATTTTGGCCCCTTGGCCTCTTGTGCCCTCTTTGATTGCTTCTTCGCAGTTCTAGTGCTTGAGCTTCTAATACAGAATATATAGCAAGACATGTGAAATGTAGATTCTTCTGTTTTCTGCTTGGTGCAAAGGAGGAGATGCTGGACTCATGCATGAGCCAACTCTTGGGATTTAGCCCTAGAAGGAAAAGAGACCCAATAGTGTTCTCTCCCCCAAAGGCCCCAGTTTTGCTCTTAGACTGTGTTTTTGAAGTTGAAGAAGGCTGGATATTCTACAGATTTAATAAGCCAGAGACAGAGTTCCCAATTAAACATATAAAAGAAAATTTCAAGAGTTTGCTACTTTGACCTAGAAAACTCTGGCAATCTGATTTTTGTTAACATTAGTATTTTAGATACCCATACTAAGCAAAGAAAAACAAAGAATTTTTTAAAGGGTAAAATGGGAAAGTTGAGCAGTTTCAGATGAACCAGACTATAAGATGATGCATTCTGTTTAATGATGTTGCTAAGACACTTAGAACGCAGATCCTTAAATCATGCATGTGCAATATCTTTATCATAAATGGACAATATCTTCATCATCCAATTACCTTGTAAATGCATCAATTGTATTTGCTTGAACGTAACAGAAATTATGTTTTTCATACCACCAACTTAGTTTTGTGCAGTATCTTTTAAAGGACAACACAAACTCTTATTTCTTTATAGAAATTGAAACATTGCATGTTAAAGAGTATGTTTCCTTTTAGTAAGCAGAGCTTTCAGGGCCCTGCCCCAATTCTCAGTAGGCTAGTAAAATGAGTGAAATTCTGTCTGCTTGCCTAATTACATGTAGCAGAGCAGGAAACCCAGCTCCATTGTAAAAAACTATCACCACATCTGTCAGCATTTTTAAAGACTGGCTTCTTTTATGTCACTAAAGAGACTTGTGTTGCCAAAGTTCAACACATCAAATTAAGAATGTTTCTTAGAAAAGATAACAAAATACCAAACCTTCACCACTTTGACAGGATTGAATTCTCTTTATTTATTCTCATAAAACATTAATATCAAGGCCTCAACCATAAAAGAAAGTTCTAGATGTGCATTATACTGTTGGGAGTAGGGATGAGACTCTCAAGGGTATCATCAAATAAATTTTGAGAGGTTTTTGAGTTTGTTTGTTTGTTTGTTTGTTTGTTTGTTTCAAAGTGACTGTTCCTAAGCAACATCCTATAGAGGAAATAACTATAAAATAAATAAGTAATTCCCTGAAAGACTCCCTGATACAAAATAGGTTAAATGTTATTTCTTCAGATGCCATCTATATGCTTTATATTGAGTTAAATTGATAAACCAAAATAAGAATAAGAAATTTAATACAACAGGGTTGTTATTTCTCCCCATAAACATATTCATCCTATTTATTGCCCTAAACTCTCATTTGTTAGTAGCTCTCTCTATACGTCCTGTGACATCTCTGATATTATTTCCCTTTATTCTTTTACTATTCCATCATTTCATATAACTTTTTAAGTACTTGATTCCTGTCTCCAAGTAAGACCATAAGTTTGTTGATCTCTATGTTACCCTTCATAGAGGATGGTTGGTAAATACTCAAATTTTTTTCATTATCTTATATCCATCTTTATTTTCTTCTAAGCTCTTTCTTCTTCTTCTAGTCCTTTCTCCTCCTCCTTTTCCCTCTCCTCTGCTCTCCTTTGCTCTCTGTCCTCTTCCTCTTCTCTGTCCTCTCCCTTCCCCTTTCTTCCCTCTCTTGTGTGCCCTTGGTCCCCAAGATCTCTAAGCCCTTTTACATAGGATCATCCTTGAAAGAAGATGGCAATTTGCAGTGACTAGAAATGTGCTAGACCCATGTTCACAATGAAAAGCGAATCACCTCTCCCCTCTCGTTGGAGCGTGTAAGTAGAGCAAGCACGTGTCTATATGCTGATGCAGTCAAAAAACTGATTGAGCCTGCACCAGGAATGCGGCCCTGTGCTAGGCTCTTCCTTGCATAAAAAAAGCCCCAGACACGGTGTCAAACACAGTTAGGGCATACAAACACAGACAAGTCTACCTAACTGCACTGAAGGAACTTGTGAACAAAAGTATTCTGCTTGGTTTATAGCAGTGGTTCTCAAACTTTGCCATACATTAGAATCACCTGGGGAAGTTTTAAAAATATCTGATACCCAAGCAGAATCCAGTAGTAAATCAATCCAACTTTCTGGAGTGGAACCTGGGCATCAGCATTTATTTTAAAAATCCCCCAAGATTCTAATGTTTAGCAAAGTTGTAAAACCAGCACCTTGCTACTCAAAGTGTGTCAGGGACCCTCAAGGTCGCATCAGCCAGGAGCGTATTAGAAATGCAGAGTCTTCTGGCATTCACCTTGGTCTCTACTTTTTAATTTTATAATGCTGTGAACTATCTATTGAGACAATATTTGAGAAGATAGTTGGGGGGCGGGGAACCCCTTCCTCATGGAGAGGAAAGAATGGTGTACTCCTAAACCTGGGGTAGGATATAGGGAAGAAATGATTGAGTGTTTTTAGGGAAGTGTCATTGGGGATATGACATTCCTATGTTTAATGTGTCTATAGGTTGGAAATTTAAAAGTCATTAATTATATAACATGAAACTTCTATTCTGGAAGAGAAAAGTAGAAGGCAGAGCAATCATTTTTTAATAAAGGATGGGATCATTGCACTTTAATGGGTAACCATAATGGAGCTAGCTTTTTAATTATTTCTCTAAATTTTCTAAAAATCTATGTTTATGGAGGTCAGATCACCACAAAGCTAGCTATCTGGCCATGGCATAACCAAGACAAAAGCACACCAAAGCAAAGACTAGAACACCCAACCTCCAACCATCACTACAGCGGCTCCCCATAATACGCCAGCAAGCTACATGATATAGTTTACGACCTCATTACACAGTAAAGTGCTGTATTATATACTGGTACATGCCTTTGTTAATACACACACTGAATCCCTACCATGTGCACAGCTCTATCCCAAGTGGTAATTCCAGTTGTACTTCGATGGTAATAAATGCATAGTGATTTGGATGTCATGTGGAAAGTCTGGGTTACACAAGACAAATTTGCTAAGTAGAGCAATCTGTTGTGATGTTGTACTCATATTTGTAAGTTACTTATATTTTATAACTATATTTATCTTTTTTTTTCTCTATGCAATGCGTTCTTGCAGTTGTTAGAACAATTAGGGCCAAAGAAAGAATTTAAATTCTATTACTGGTGATAGGCAGGGCTAATTGCCTTATTCTTTCCCTTTCTTTCTAATGAGAGTCAGCTAAGTGTACTCAAGTAAAATTTCTTTCTCAGGTACGCTTGATTAGGAATGGTCAGGTGACTCACTTCTGGCTAATAAGTCGGTAGCGATCAGAGCAGTGCTCTGGAAAACTTTGTGGAGGAAGAAGCATACCTGGCACTTACCTTCCCCCCACCCCCACCCCCACCCCTTGTATTTCACCATTCTTTCTCTCTGGGATAGAAGAGCACTCTTGCAGGCAGGAGAACAAAAGTGTTATAACTATGCCAATAAAAGAAGGAAGGAGAAAGAACCAGTTTCCAGGTTCAGCTGCATGAGCCCTGGACTGTCCTCCATATTGCTTGAGTAAAATGAACTCTTTATTAACTCAGTCACTGACATCTGGCTTCTAGCATGAGTAATCAACTATAAAACCTAAGTGATGTTTTTATCATATGAAATAAAGAATATATATATCCAGGTCATTGGAATAAAGCAACATTTCACAAATTGTATTCTGTCTACCTCTAGGTCTAAGAGCTGTTTAGCTGTTCTCCGGACATAAAGTATGTTTTGCTAATTCAGTAAAGAGTCTGTACAAACTTCTATAACATACTGTGATGCACCCCCTTCGGAAACAAATACCTGATTTCCCCTAGCTGCTGGCCGTGCTGCTGCCCTGGGCCCTCAAGTGTTAGTCTTCTCCAGGAATTGCCCTTGGCTAAAGAGAGCCACCTTGCTAGGCCATCCAGATGTACCATTTAAAATGGGACAGAAAACAACAGTACTGTCCCATTTCAAATGGTACATCTGGTCAGCCTACCGACAACTTGGATTTAGCCCGTGGGACTAGGCTGATCATACCTACCATTTGAAATGGGACAGTACCATTGTTTGCTGGCCCATTGGAAACAGGACATTCGGTCAGCCTACACCTTGCCCAAACGCATACCTGTTCCCAGGGCAGCCTGTATCTAATGACTAATCAATGTGGGGCTATGCAGGCCTAGCCCCTCCTTTTGGGAGACAACTCAAAAAGCCATCCCAGTATCAGAGCCCAACTTCTTCCTCTGCCTTATCCTGCTCCTTCCCCTCCCATCCCCTCCTTCCCATAGGTGTTGATTCTAAGAGCAATCTATAGTAAACTTCCTGCGTACTAATATTGAGATCAGAGACTGCTTACCAAGGAACTCAATCTGAGCATATGAACATGTACAAATCTTGAAGAATCTCAATACAAAATAAACTTGTTTGATTGCATTTGGTGCTTAAACTGATTTGTAAATGGAAGGAACACGTTTTACACCCCCTAGAGTGGTTTCTCTTAATCAATTTTGTAATAGATCATTATTCATATGCGAAATTTAGACCATTCTGTTATAATGAAGTCCTAATGTCAAGTCAAAATGTATGTGCCAGGACAAAAGTATTTAGCCAGCTTCCAAAGAAAGGCAGCCAAAATTATATTCTATTTAAATGCAACTTCATTTGTTTGCTAATAATTTCAAATTGATACTTAATGTAGTAATCCATGGTCATTCTTATTATAACATACCATTCCCAGGATTCTTCCATAGGCTGTGGGCCCAGAAGTAATTCATCAACCTCATTTCATTGCTGATGGTTGAACTACACTCAAAGTCCCCAAAGAAATGTCATCTCTGAACTAAGGCATTTATCAAAAATCAATATAAGAAATAGCCATATAGAAAAAAGTTTCTACATATATTTTTATAAAACTTATTGAAACCACCATACATTTAAGAAGTGAATGGCTCTATAAGGAGCCATAAAATAAATTCTTCTTAGATTTAATGCTAGGAAAAAATCTGCTTCTATAGAAAAACTGGCATGCTTCTTTTTATTAGCTAATAAGAACTGTATATAACTTGTGCTTTCCTTTTTATCTTGCCTGCCAGGAAAAGGTCAAACGTAAAGTTTGTATTCAATGTCAGTAGCAATCCTTAACTTAGCTTTTTCTAGTATACCATTCTTACTTACTCAACTCTACTCCTTCCCTTTGTTCTCACTTCTTTAGCCTTTTATAATGGTTGCAACACATCTGTGTCTTCTATATTAAGCCACCCTTAGACCTTCTGAAGATAAGTAGGCTGAAATAAATATAAATGTTCACATTATTTTTTTCTCGCCTTACCCCTTTACCTGCCAAATCCTGCCCATTGGATTTAACTGTTGTTGAAACACACACCAGTGTGCGTGCAAGGCCATGTTGATTTTTTCCTTTTTGTATATTCTTTTTTTAATTTATTTTTTAAGTATAACTGGTATATAATCTTATGTTGGTTATATTAGTTGCATATGTATAATATAGTGATTCGACATTTTTATACCTTACAATGTGAAGACCTCACTAATTCTAATGATCATCTCTCAGCATGTAAATTGATCACAATATTAAAAGGCAATGGTGATTTACAGTGTAAGACAACTGTTCCCTTCAAGGGCTTGTTGTCTTTTTAAGGTGTTTGAAATCATGTGCACACATATGTAAAGTGCAAGACAAGCAACAGTGTGTGTGGTAGGGGCTCAGGGGCTGGTGGTGGGACAATGATGTTGAGAGGAGGGAGAAATCCCTTTCAGTTTGCCTGAGGCCAGGCAGGGACCCTGTAAGGTTTGCATTTAATAGAGACAGACAAATACATAACTCAGATACAATGAAGTGTCAAAATGAAAATCACAGAAATCAACACAACACAACACATCCACAGCCAATGCCCTTACTGAGAGCTCGTCAAACTCAATTTTGGAAAATACTCAATCAGTCCTTAACTTGGTAAAGCAATATTTTCTAAATCACATACAAGTGGGCAGTAATTCTGAAGTGAGTTCTCTATTTTATTCAAGTTGTCTTCTTGCTCTTACCCAGATCCAGGGCCTTAGACCTAGACACTTAGAGCCTTCACTGTGACCATCACTATTGTGGTCACAATTCCTCCTTGTAGTGGCCATAAAGTTCACCCAGGTAAGCTCTCTTCAAAAGCCTGCTGTGAGAAGCATCTTCAGTTCTTCCACACTTTCCCCGAGTTTTCTTAGCCAGGTACTGAGCACGGCAGAGGTGTTAGAACCAGGATTTATCTTCCTGCCAGGGGACTCTTCTAAGGACAACTGTGGCCTGGGACTCCCCTTAACATGGCCAAAACTTTTTCCAAAGTCTGAGGCTCTTCCTGCCAAATTCTTCCTTCCCCCTCTCCTTTCACAGACGTCAGTCCTTCATCACAATCTACAGGCTCTCTCTGCCTTCCCCCACCCCCAGCGCGCACGCGCGCGCGCGCGCACACACACACACACACACACGCACACACACACACACACACACACACACACACACACACACACACACACACACACACCGTTATCCTTCATAGGCTTGTCCCTCAGTAACTCTCTTGCACCTCTAATCCCATTTTGATGGCTGCTTCTTAGATGGCCTTAACTGACATACTCCTTTACTTTCCTCCTCATGCCCGCCTCCTCTTGTTCTCTCACCCTCTTGGAGGTTCAGCCATTCTTGAGTTAAGAATTCAGCATAGTCTTCTTTCTCTGTACTTTTCTCTCCTCCTGCTAGGCAGGGGTAGTGAGGATGGATCACACCTAGTATCTTGTGGGTGGAGGTGGGTGGGGTACAGGTCTTCTGTCTTCTTGGCAAAGATAAACTTAGTGTCAACATGTCACCTATAATTGATGCTGAAAGAGTATTTCCTTCTCCATCTTGAGGCATATCACAAAAAGCCATACTCTGTTCCCTTACACTGCATAAGTTTCAGAATTAAGGACAAGATCTTGGCTTAGTAGGAGAAAAAGCGGCTAGCTGGGCAGGGAGAGACAGTATGTGACTGAAGAAAATTTACCCTACAACAAAAGTAAAACATGTTATCTGAGTTCAAGAGAAAGAATGATCAATAAAAGGTGAAGAGAGCTTTCATTTTATGTTGTTTCTCGCTTTTTTCTTTGCATTTGTCATCCCTTACTCAAAAACTTTGCTGTTCACAGATAATTCACACTTCCCTTTTTCACCTTCAATTTCTCCTTCATATTATCCCTCTCCACATTTATGTTAATTTATCACAAAGAACATGTAAGCAAATTATTAATTTTATTTATCATTATTTGTAACATTTATTTTCCTTACATTCACCTATGTTGAAAGAGATGTATTTTTTTAAATAAGACATTTAAAATTTTCATAAACTTGCTACAGGTAGTAGATAACAGATACTAGCCAGTAAATATTAAATTAGATTGAAAAGTTATTAGTCATTATGTTATTGATGGTGGTTGCCTTTTTTGGCCCATGTGCAGGATTTATCATCACAGCCAATTTCCCACACCTATAAAGACTTCAAGGAGAAAGGAACCATTGTCTTTGTGGCTTGTCTGAACGAATTCCCAGCATCGTGGCTCCTAGCCTCCAGTTTATCTGTGTCTGTCCCCATTATCTAGTAGAAAAATCCTGTGATGTCATATTCCTAAAAATGGCTGGATTGTAATGATAAATCTCTAGCAGAAAGCAATCAATCCATTCTTAAGCTTCAGAGTGATCAGAAGAGAAAGATAAGTTCTTTCGGCTTATACATAAAAGAGCAGCAACATTCCCGTGAATTCCTAGCTATTGTTCCTTCCTAGACATAGATTCTGACAACAGGAAAAATCACACCTCTGATTCTAGAACTGTTTTGCTAGAATTTATCTTGGCCCAGTGAACACTTAAAAATAGTTACAACCACTCCTCACTTAATGATCTACCTGTTTAGAGACAGCTTGGACTTACAAGTTCTCCATCATGGGGAATCCCCATTTTCAGTCTGTGTGAGTCTAGGGCAGGGATTCCCAACCCCGTGCCCACGGGCGCCATGGCGCCTGTGGCCCGATTTGTGTGTGCCCGCCATTATTTGGCTGCATCAGAAGTTTTTCATAAACACTAAGTAAAACTATAATTTATTTTTATACATTTGTTAGCATTTTAAAATATTGTTTGAGTATCTACACAGGTTTATTATATGCGTTGGTATGTTTGCGATATCGTATGTATAAGTTTTTCCCTAGCTTTCGCCTTTGTACATGTCGCGTCTTGTGTAGCCGCTGCCTCTTTAAACTCTCCTCCACCCAACCCGGAGACGCGAAGCTGCCATTTTGATTGCGGTTGCTGGACTGATCGGGACGTGACGGTTAGCTAGGATCACAGTGTTTTGATACATTCGATTTTAAATGAACTAAAAGCGAGGTAGGTCATCTATTATTATGGTGGCAATTTGATATGATATTGTAGTTCTATAACTATTTTTTATTTTTATTTTTTTAGTCCTAAAATGAGTGGACCAAATAAGAGAAAACGAACCCATAATTTTAACACAGACTGGGAGGAATCATATTGTTTCATTAATTTGAAAGGTAAATGCGTTTGCCTGTTGTGTGGCAGTAGTATTGCAGTGCCGAAAAAACATAATGTTGAACATCACTTTCAGACAAGTCATACCACTTTTGATACGAATTATCCACTTCAATCTGAAGTAAGAAAGAAAAAAATAAATCAACTCAAATTAAGTTGAACTACTCAACAGACTGTTTTCACTAGACATGTGGAAAAATCTAAAAAGGCAACCATTTCTTCTTTCAAAATTTCTCACATGCTCGCAAAGAAGAAAAAACCTTTCCAGGATGGTGAATTGTTCAAAGAAGCATTTCTGACTGCTGCCGATTGTTTGAGGAATATTCTAACAAGCGTGAGATTATGTCAGCGATACAAGACCTACAGTTGTCAAATAACACAGTCACAAGAGGAATACACGCAACTTCAAAAGACTTGCAAACTCAGTTAAAGACTGACTTGGAAATATGTGACCGCTTCTCTCTGCAATTGGACGAGTCAACAGATATATGAGACACCGCACAGTTGGCAGTTATGGTGAGAATGGTATTTAGTAACTTCACAGTAAAAGAGGAGCTGTTGCAAAATATTACCAATGAAAGGACAGACGAGAGGTGAGGATATTTATAAAACTTTCAGAACATACGCCAGGTCGATAAACATGCCTTTGCATAAGTTGTCTGAGATAACTACCGATGGGGCACCAGCAATGGTTGGTCAAAACAACGGATTTATTGCCCTTTGCAGGAAAGATGAATCATTTTCAAACTTTATGTCCTACCA